>JANHFO010006010.1:408341-420356 GCA_032468095.1 Pareas carinatus | reverse complement strand
GGCAGATAAGCTGCGGCTGGGCCAGGAGTTCTCTTCCTGTCAGCAATCTAGCTAGGGAGAAGAGTATGTTAAATTATATATATATATATATTGTGTTAGTTGTTTTTGTGCTTTTATATATATATAAAAGCTGTGAGCAGGAGGGGTTGAGTTTTGAGTTTAGCTTGGTTGGATTTGGATGAATGAATTGAACAGTGTGAAATAGAGAAATAAAGTCCTTGGTAAGTGGACAGACATATAGGTAAGTTACATAAAATATACAAAATGTGTTGGGGAAAGTTTTAATGTACTTTGGAAAAACTAGTAGAAAAAAAACCACAGGCAAATTTTGTTTTTGATTTTTTCCCTAATAGTAATGAGATTTTCTAAAAGTCATGAAATTTCAGAAACAGGAACCATAATTTGATCAAATTAGTTGGCTTTTATGATTTACCTTAATAACAATTGATTTTATTCTGGTGTATGTCTTATATATGATAACTTTTCATATGTATAGTACCTGACTTAATTTACATGGTAGATCTTTTTTGTTTTTTCTATAATGTGTATTGAAATTATGTTAATATAATAACTAGCAGTTATTGTAATAAGAAAAATAAGTAAACTACTTTTCCTTTTTAAAAAATGAATCTTAAAAAATTAGGCATTACTTATTTCAGTTGCAAACATCTAGGAAAGGATAGATGGCAGCAAAGAAATATAAGAAACTCATATTACCATATGTGGTGGACGTGTGATTATGCACAAGAATACTGGAAAAATGTTTATACTTGGTTAAGACAAATATTGGAAATACAGATAGAATTTAAACTACAACTATTCTTAATAGGTATAATGTCACCGAAAATTGGGAAACAAGATATATATTTGATTTACACATAATAACAGCAGCAAGAATTGTATTTGCACAACACTGGAAGAAGGAAGATATGCCACATGAAGAAGAAATGTTAATGAAAATATTAGACTGTACAGAAATGAACAGACTATGAGATTAAAAGAGAAAGAAGAAACAACATTTTCAAATATGGGCATTGTCTTAAAAATAATTTGAAAAAAAATGAAGGAGTAGAAACTAAAAATGTGTTAGCGGTAGTGGATTTTTATAATGATATGTTAATTGAATGTATACCCAAATGATTGATCTATGTTGAAAAAATATTTGATTTTTTATGATCTTAATCTAAATGGTTAATAAAACATATATACAAAAAAAGAGAAAGAAATATAAGAAAGTCTGCCATCTAGTGATGGATGAGATCTACAGCCCAAATTTGGTAGTCTTAAGCTTGACAATCTCTTTCCTGAGGGCACTAAGGTAACAAAAACAATATTGTATGTTTCTAGTGAGAAGCCATGCTACACTGATAGATTAATTCTGTTCCATACCCAGACTGTAATATACACAGCACCAATCCTGCAAAATATCTCATACAGCCCCAAGAATCAGGACAATTGACGAGAATGTTTGTAACTCAGTGTTGAACTGTGGGGTGCTTGGTGCTCTCTAAGTTTGTTTTCTTGCAGATGTTTCATATCCAAAGTAAGTAACATCATCAGTGGCAATCAGTTGAGTAGTGAAATGCCTGCAGGCAAACAATCCAGCTCTGAGGGCACCAAGAACCCCACAGAATCAGGCTACTGTGTCATTCATCTCTTTTTCTTGTCAGGGCACCAGCAGAATTGCATTCCATTAAGAATAGGTAGGAAGAAAAGTAAGGGGGGGAATAGGAGAAGAAGAAGGAGAAGAGAAGGTGAAAAAGAAGGAAAAGGGGAGAAGAGGATGAGGAGAAGAGGATAAAGAGGAAGGAGAAAAGGGAAGTAGGGAAAGGAGAGGAGAAGGAAGAGAAGAAGGAGGAAAGAAAAGGGGGACAGGGAAGAGAGAAGAGGAGGGAGAGAGAGAGATAGGAAAGGATGAGGACAAAGAGAAAGAGTAGAAAGGGAAGAATGGAAGAAGAAGAAGAGAAAGAGAAGGATAGAGGTAAATATGGAGCTATTAATGGTATGGAAGTATAATTGTTGTTGTTCAGGTTATATATAGTGGATTGATTTGGGGTTTTTGATACCTGATAGATGACAGAATACTGTAATCTATAAATGACAATATAAATGCACTCATATTGAATGCAAGTGTTTAAAATAAAAGGCTAAATACCATCCAAATCCCTCCCTCCAAAAAAAGGAAAAGAAAAGATTTCTCACTTTAAAATGGTAGTAACTCATCTTACCACGAGATCCCATTTCTCCCATTTCTCCTTTCATTCCTGGTTCACCCTTTGGTCCGGCAGGCCCAAGAGTCCCATTTGATCCCTTTTCACCATTTAGTCCAGGTAAACCTGATATAAAAGAGATTTAATAATTCCTTTTTAATTGAACCACTGTACTCAGTGTCCATGACCCAATACAAGAGATTTAATTTTACTGTGATTTATGCTACAGCAGTAGTAGCCTCAGGGCTGATTCACTTCTTAATTTAATTAAGATTTAATTTTACAGTGATTTATGCTACAGTAGTAGCCTTGGGGCTGATTCACTCCTTATGATAAACGTTGACTCGCTTTGGTGTGTTGTCGTAGCGCCTGGCTTTCCACAAAACACCAAGCCATAAATTGTGACTTAACAAACCACGATGACTGTGTTCAAAAGCAGGCCTAACTATTGCTTAGTATGATGTATGAAACTAGAAAGGACAGGTTCATGAAATAATCTAAGCAAAATCCTTTTTTTTGTTTTGGAATTTTGTTGTTATATATGTTGATGGCAGTAAGACTATGCACAAAAATGGAGGGTCGTTTTGATCCCTACAATGGAGGAATGGCTGCAAAAGCTGATGGAGTTAGCAGAGGTGGCGAAAATGACTGTCTTGATCAAATAAAAATAAAAATAAAAACTTTTGTATCTACCTGGAAACTACTTCTGAACTTTGTGCTCTTCTCCCTTTTTCCTTTTCTATTTTTCTCATTATTTCCTTTTTTATTTGTTTTTGTATGTTATATTATAAATCAATTAAAAAAAATTGTTAAAAATGCAAAAACTCGATGACGAATTTGCAACCCAGGGTGTAATTTGAATTAAGCCATTACAGCTAGTTTATGGTCCAGGGTGCTGAACGAATGAGGGAACTGGGTTAATTCAATATACAGTAAAACCTTGGATTGAGAGTAACTTGGTTTGCTTGTCTTTTGCAAGACAAGCAAACATTTTTAATAAATTTTAACTTGATAAGCAAGCGATGTTTTGCATTACAAGTAGTGCTTACAGTATACGCACACTCTCTCGTGATGGGATTGTGGGTAATGCCTGGTTGCTTTGATATACGAGTTCTTTGAATTACAAGGACGGTCCCGGAACCAATTATGCTCGCAATCCAAAGTTTTACTGTAGTATGATTAAGTAAACCTGGGTTACAATGGAGAAGACAAGTTTTGGTGCACAGGGTCACGTTTACTATTTTCTACAAAGATGGAAAGCTGCAGTAGATTAAGTGCAAACAGGTCATGTCATATACATATACCTGGATTTACTGATTTTATTTTAACCTTGGAATAAGTTTGGCCTGCTTTCCATTGTTTGGGAAACATGCAGTTTAACCATTTTTTGGAGGGGGGCATATTTTTCTTGCCTAAAATGATCACAAATGATGACTCAATGAATTCTAACTATAGCTGATGGAATTCCAGGGGTCCCTAAGGAGGAATTGAAACTGTTCACATTGCACAGCTCTCAAAATGTTTGGCATTATCTAATGTATAGTAATTTGAGGAATTATGACAGCGGAGCACATAATCTCATGAGAAACTTCCTCTTTGATTATCTCTGGAAATCTTTCAATCATCACCCCTCTCTCCAAATTTGAATGTATAGATTGTGAAAGTGAACTTCCATGCAGTGATGGCCATACAGCTGTGAATTAGCACAAGTTGTCTATTCCTCTGAAATACGTGTTACAAAATGTTTAGAGGGGCAAATCAAGCCACCAGCCTGAGAGAGGCTACCTGGTAGGCCTTGGTGTCCTTTTGTTCCTTTTGGCCCCATGGTTCCTGTAATAGAAAAAAGAAAAATAAATGTAAAACAGGAATTGACAACAAAAATATTTTTACTTGAATTTTAGCATCTGATTGTTTTATTACCTATTTCACCTTTCTCTCCTGGGGAACCAGCATATCCCTGTGTTCCTGGAACTCCTACAACATAAACAGCCTACATTAAAATGCTACCCAATTCTCTGTATATACTAAGGACTAAGTATCACTGAGCTTTGTAGGATTTATGATTTAGCAGAAACACATATGAAGGTAGTCTTCAATTTAAACCCCTCTCAATTTGATCTGAGATAAACCACAGGTGGGCCCAGTGAAGGACAGATTTTGAATTCTGGTTTAGAAAGAAATCTACCCTGACTGCTCATTAGAAGGACAAGTGATGAAGCTGAGACTCAGATATTTTGACCACCTAATGAGAAGAGAGGACTCATTGGAGAAGGATGTGAAGGTGGGAAAGATGGCAGGCCAAAGGAGAAGGAGATGGCAGAGAATCAGATGGGTGGAGGGTGTCACCAATGCAACAGGCGTTTGGGCAGACTGTGGGAGGCTATGAGGGACAGAGAGGCCTGGTGGGCTATGTTCCAGGAGGTCGCAAAGACTCAGACACAACTTAGCGACTGATCAACAACAAATAGTGCTAAACAGAGGTCTCGTGTTCAAATTCATCAATGGGGAATGTCACATTTTTTGACCACAGCCTAGGAAAGACAAAGGGGTCCAAGAGGAGAGTAGAGGAGGGTCTCTCTACCCTCCTTTGATCATAGGACAAATTCATGGCAAGATGTACTACATTCTTTCACAATGGGTGGGCCCTCTTACACACAAGGCTATAAATATTCCATAGACATAGAGAACTTGCTGTAATGTACAGTATCGCATACACCGGCATACGGTAGTCTACATTAGGCAATAACTGGTTCCAATGAAAATATCTTCTGACTTCTGGCGGACGATGCGGTGCTAAAACAGGAAGCTCGGGGAACTCCAAAGATGAGCTATTTGACAGCAAGTAGATTGGGTAGGTTCCGACTTCGGAACTGAACCCTAAGTTGCCCTGGAGAGACAATGAAAAGGAGGGGGCGTTCTGTGGTCCCAGGAGAGGTGGCGATCAGCCTGGGATCGAGAAGAAACCCCTCAAGATCTACAAAGGCAGCGTACAGCCGCAGAAGGGCTGAGAAGCAAAAGATCAAGCGGCTTGAAAGCCAAACCGCAAAAAAGCACAAATCTGCATACAAACACCTAGGTGAGTTTTAAAGTTTTAATCAAGGCTATCTGATTAATAAGATGATCTAAAATGGAATAATTACCTGAAAAACTGGAAAAGATGGCGACTAAACACTGAAGGGTCTATGGACTTTACTAAATATTTGGAATTTAAATCAAACTCGAAAAGGAAAAAAAT
Source organism: Pareas carinatus (assembly GCA_032468095.1). Lineage (NCBI taxonomy): Eukaryota > Metazoa > Chordata > Lepidosauria > Squamata > Pareidae > Pareas > Pareas carinatus. The sequence goes on along the minus strand of JANHFO010006010.1, from coordinate 414,911 downwards.
CTAATCAGGTTGATACTAAACTAAAAAAAGGTTTTGTTCCCATATTTTGCATTGGAAAGTTTATATTTGTTGTGGATTTTTAAGAACTATGGGAATTAGCATTTGTATTTTTAAAAATACACGTGACACTGAAAAAGAGCAGCTGTAAGCTATTTTTGGAAGTGAAAGTAAACAGTGAAACTTACAGAGAAAGAAAAGTTTGAAACATTGTTGCAACTGAGTTATAACAATGTTAACTCAAAAGAGAAAAAAACATTCAAATATTTGATGGACAAAAAGATCTCCCATCACAAAGTTTCAAAGAGGAAGCCAACATAGAAAAAGTGGATATAAAAATGGATGAAGTAAGGAGGTTGTAACAACAAAAATGAATAGAATTTGAAGTGGAAAGATTGGAATATCAAATTGAATTTCAAAAGACTGCTAAGGCTGCCATGGAAAGACAAGAGGACTTTAAAAAAACAATGTCAACCATACTGATTAAATTAGAGAATAATACTGGAAAAATGAGTATAAAAAAGAGATGCAAAGATTTAACAGAAGTATTTTTGAGGTATTGGAGAAAGATAAAAGGAGAAGGGACTAGAAAAGGGAAGAATGTAGAAATAAGACTGGAAGGGAAAGAAGCTCAAATATGGAAGTTATAGAGGAACTTTGGACGGATAAAAATATTGTAAATGAGGATTATTTTTTGGAAATCTTACTGGCAATTTAAGAAGTAACTCACATTTTGGATATTTAAAACAAATTAAAAGTTGTGAAACTAAAAATAATATGTTAAAATTATTAAATACTACTACTTGTTTTTGAGAATTTTAAAATCTGAACTGGTTATGGAAAATAGATTTGATATAAATGTAACAATATAAGATTTTATTTTTTGATTAAGGGTTATTAAAAATGGATACATTCTGTCATTGTTTTAAAGGAAGTATCTTTAAAAATGTCAATAAGCTAGAAGGTTCAAGGTGTTTAAATTGGCTTTGGGCGGGGAGAGTTAACTGAAGGAGGGATAAACTTCTCATTTTTTTGGTGAGAAAAATTGGTATTAAGGTGATTGGTTATTTCTTTCCTGTTCTCCTTCTTTCTTTTCTTTTTTCTTCCTTTCTTCTCTTTTCTGTTTCTTTTAAGACCATGAATAAAGTGTGAAAATATTAGTGCAGGAGATTTTGAAAGGCATGAGTAAAAACCTGAATAGAGTAATAGATAAAAGTATTTTATTTTATATTTTCATTCTAGAGTCCTATGGGTAAATCAGGATTGGAGTTTAATGACCATTGACATAATGAATTGTACTTTCTTTCTTTTCCTCTCTCTTAGAGTACAATATAAGATTGGTTATTTAATTAAGGAATTGAATTTGTACAGATGGTAAATAAGACTGTAGGAGTGGGTATGAGATAATGAAAAATGCTTGAAATGTATACCCAGCTGTCTGAGGTCGAACAAATGATGTAACTGTTTTTCTTTTTGTTTCTTGAAAATAAATATTTTTTTTAAAAAAAAAAGTCGCAAAAACTAATCACATGACCTCAGGACACTGCAACCATCATAAATATGAACCAATTGCCAAGCATCTGAATTTTGATCATGTGACCACGGGGATGCTACAATTGTTGTACGTGTGAACAACGGTTATAAATCACTTTTTCCAGTGTTGTTGTAACTTTGAATGGTCATTCAGTGAACTGTTGTAAGTTGAGGATTATCTGTATCTTTTAAAACAAGTTTAAGATAAACTGGATGTTTGCCTAGATTTGTTTGTTTTTGCAAGTATCCATGATTCTAATCCCTTGCAGTCTCCTCTTTTCATCAGTTAATAATATTTGACCCAGATTATTCAGGTTAACCTTTTTTTTAAAGGTAGAAGAACCATCTTACTACAGATACACTTTGCTGTATCAAACCACATTCTGAATGTAAAACATTTTAAATTCACCCCCTAAAAAAGATTAAGTTGAAAATCCTTCCGATATAGACTAAGAACAATATTTGCCTATGGTCTTGGATGAATGTTGCCAATTTAGAATTGACAATAACTGACTACAGAGGAATCAATAATGTATGTGTGAGACAAATTCATAGTATATATGTTTGTTACAGAGTGCTTTGCCAATTCATCATTTCATATTTTCCATTCCTCCTATTTTGGCTATTAAACTCTATTTGATCATATAACCAGAGTTTTAAAACTCAAAGCTTGTTATCAAACATTAGAAATACATTCCAAATTATTATTTCATTGATATTGTTCAATGCTTTATTATAATTGTAAAAATAAACAACACAAAAGCTTGGCTCTACGTAATAATTTGTTAATTAGGAAAAGAGTTTAAACAGTACATATTAATATTAATTGTATTACATATTAATACAATAAATGAATCAGCTTAACAATCAGTTGTTAGTGACATCTTTGAGATAACAATGAATAGCTTCTCCCCCACCCAATTCCTTCATTAGCAGAATGAAATAATCTTTAGAGTCAAACAGTTATGTACAGATCACTACAATGAGATATATCACTGCTATTTCTGAAAAAGACAAAATTTCTAATAACTTTAATCTGCTTCATTTCCCCCAAGAAATGCTTCCTATATTTATTTCAAATTTGTTCCCATAATATATGATTGTTAGTAGGAAGCACAAACTTCCCCCTAATTAAAATTTATGTTAGCTAGAGGCAGGCATAAATATTATAGAAAAAGTATAATAATACATTTGAAACAAATATCCCAAAGACTTGATGCCATCAGTTTAACATGCCTCTATTAAAATTTGACTGTCCTTTCCATATGATCCCTTAACTCTGTGAGGTAAAACTCCTTATTTCCACAACTGTTATCAAGCATAGTTTAGCATGCTGTACAACTTTACTCACAGAAATGGCTTCAGCAGCTCTCAGGTCAACAAGTTAAAATCTCTTTTAAATTCAAGGATCAGATACAGTTCAGTCCCACACGTGTGCTTGGGATGGCAGATAGCCAGAGTTCCTAGAGTATTCTTGCTTTAGGCTTGCTGCTTCTGTTTCTAAACGCAGATTAATGAAGTTGCCCTTTCTGGAGCTTAGGAGGCGTTTCCTTACTTCTTTGTCAGTAAGTCTTGTTTGTTGTAATCCAACGCTCAGTCTGGGTGATGTCAAAGAGCTCCTTGCTTGCTTCCATCTCACTGTACACAGGCAGGATCTATTTCCTCTGCTTTGTTTAGCTGCATTGTAACCTCATCTCCCAACAGCTGTGTGCACTGAAACATCCTTCCTCCAATTTTCTCTTTAATTCAACAGGGCTTCCGACTTAATGTACCCAGCAATTTTTTAGGTGCAGACCCACATCTGTGAAAGAATGTCCTTCTTGGAGTCAAATGTATGTGATATTATGGCTCAACAGAACTAGAATGTGGCCTAGATGCTGGGACATTTGATTATCAATTTCCACATGGAACTATACTAACCCTACTGCCGCATGCAACTCCATTGTGTAATATCTCCATAAACTATTGATGCAAAAATGTAGTAAGCCTGAGGTTACAAGAAAAAAGTATTCAGACCAACTGTTTACCACAAGCCAGTCTTTTAACAGAAATTTTAGACTACCTTTTACTCTTTAACTTATATTTCTTGAGATAGAGACAGAGGCACCGAATAAACATGGAATAGTCTTCCTACTTATTAAATCTTGTGGCATTCTATCTGTATCATTAGATTCAAAACACAAATAGTATCTAAAACTTTTAATTTATTAGATGCCATCTTACAGGCACTTTAAGTTTTCTCTATATGAACCACTGTAGAATTCACTAGGTAGTTTTTGACAAGTTCACATAATGGTTTATTTAAATGGGGCTTGTTGAGTCAACTATAGTTGGTTGAGTTTGTATAATTAATTGATAAATTATGCTTAACAAACCATGATTGTTGTGTTCAAACAAGTCAAATCCAAATAAACCATATTACGAGCAAATCCAGATACTACTGTTATTCTTAAAATTCAGACAGTGCTCTAGGATTGAGTATACTGTAGATTTAAATTGCAGAGAATATATAGTCTTTTGTCTTCAAGAAATTTCCAAAACTCGTATAACATACTTGATTCAAATAAACCTGCATTTCTTCCGGTCCTTTCTCTCTTTTTTTTAAAAAAAGTACAGGCAACTTTCTTGAGATGAGGATTACTTTTCTTTTTTTAAAAAAAAGGCCGAAAGAATAAATCAGTGTTTTTCAACCTTGGCAACTTTTAAGAATTCCTCAGCCAATGTGCTTTTTAACCTCTTTAGACTTTTGTGGAGAGGGAAGTTTTAAAGACCAAATTGGATGCTTAAATTACTGCAATTATTAACCATGTAATACACTGTACAGGACTGAAAAATCCATTTTGAACCCTAAAGAACATGTACTTTTACATGCAAGTCTAAAAATAGACATCTGGAAATCTGATACTCAGTTGTTATCTACTCATAACCAATTGAATGAAAAATAGCAGATGGTAGGCATGTGCAAAATTCAGATACTCTCAAATATTTTGGAGCCTGAGCTAAACATCTGCCAAAATTACGTAAATATAAGAAAAACAATTGACAGATATGATAAGATTTGATACGATATGGTATGATATAAGATGATATGATATGATAAGATATATGATAGGATATATGATACGTGCATCTTTGGTTTTGTAAGATATAAAGATCATACGGCTGTTTGAAAAGAAAAAGAGAGTCCCAACTCGGACAATTATTACAGAAATGCTGATGATCGATGGATTTGAAACTAAAGTGAGAAAAATCATTTTTTAAAATAACAAATATTAAAGTAATAGCTAAAGGACATACATAGAAGAGAAAGAATTACGAAAGACCTCTCCATGATAAGAATTGAAGGGGAAAATGTATGCATGTATTTATGTATATAAATATTTTAAAATTTGTAAGTAATAAAGTATTTTACTTTAATAAAAAAAGAAAAAGAAAAGCAATTGACAGTTGTCATTCAGCGGTACACAGCCTTGGCAAGCTGACTGAAACAGTAATGTCTTGGAGCAGTGTTTTTCAAACTTGGCAACTTTAAGAGATGTAGATATTAATTCCCAGAATTTCCCAGCCAGCCATGCTCGCTGAGGAATTTTGGGAGTTGAAGTCCCCATGTCTTAAAATTGCCAAAGTTGGGAAACACTGCCCTGGAGCGATCTTATTTAAAGTTTATTAATTTAAAAGATGGTCTGTCTAGACTTAGAAAGATGGCAAACTAAACTAAATGACGATGAGATTTTTTCACCATTAAAAACAAACATTGGGAAGATGGAAAGTATCTTTTTTAGGTTACCAGACTGTGAGGCAGCTAGTCAAATCACCTACCGTATATATATATATATTTCCTGGAAACGTTTTTAAAGGCAAAGTAAAAACCCTAGGATGATGCTATTTTATTATTCTTGTCAGTCACCAAGCCGAAATTAGTTTGGAAACTGAGATCTCTAAGAATAACCTTCAACAGCACAAAAGTATCTTTAAAAGCATATAATCTTAACTATTGGGGTTTGTACCTCTTGTTCTCTGGAGAAGTGTGGACGTGCAAAGGGAAAACATGGTTCTTTAAAAACTGCACTGAAGACAGAAGGCAAATGTTTACTCTCAACTAGCTATTTATAGCCGTAGTAATCTGTGCTGAAATGATAAACTATGGAGGAGACCCAAGATAGGGCTGTTTTTTTCCATCTCTTGGGATTTCATTCCACAAGTGTAGCCAGCTACTTCCCAAGAAAAAACTGCTCTCTGGTCCTGAATTGCACAAACAGATCTGCTTTTAAATGGTAGCCTCAGCTTCTTTGATATTAGGAATAGGAATATGAACGCTTACTTGTTTATCAGAAAATTGAATCCTTCATCTTTTAGCAAATATGGACTTCCTCATTGTTCCTTCATATGAAGTTGGAATAAAGGATATACTACTAAATGGCAACTTATTAAATGTTTATCTTGAAATGGGAGAATTCACAAAATATTCAGCTTAACAAATTGTATTACAAAGAGATTCCAACGAATTATTGCCTATAATTAGCATGACTTTGCTTTTCCAGTCCAGCAGTACTAGTGGTAACTCTGGAAAACTTGTGAAAAGCATGTTGGCTGGAAGTAATAGGTAGAGGTCAATGGATCAAGTCCTTAAAATATTTCTTTATAGAACTATGTGAGTTAAAGTACTTGCTCCATATATGAATGAACCTGAGGTCCAAACTAGACCAAATGGCAACTATACAATAGGTATTGCATGCCAGAATTTTAGTAGTAGATTTAGCAAACAGGAGATTCCAAATTGGGATGGTGAGAAGGGATATTTTCAGTCATAGTTCTATTGAGTTGGAGCATGATTTAGGAATCAACATAATGAACAGATTCTAGGTCAAACTACTGGATTCATCTAATCTGGCATTGTTGACACTAACCAACATGTGATTTCTAAAGTTTCAAACAGGAGTTTCTAACAGGACCTGTGGATTGAATTTAGGCCTTCCTTCATGTAAAACGTGTTCTTTTATTAATTTTTTTCAACAAAACAAAAAACAATGTGCTTACATA
>JANHFO010006010.1:379639-398119 GCA_032468095.1 Pareas carinatus | reverse complement strand
CCATAATCATCAAAATTATGACAAATCAAGGCTTGAACTATCTCGCTTTGCATGTAATGAGTCTATCTCATATATTGGTTTCACCTTTTAGGTTACATTGCTGAAATAAATGAACTTTTTTACGATATTCTAATTTTTCAAGTTTCACCTGTATAATTAGGCAAAGGAGTTACCAAAATAACAGAACAACTGAGTCAAGAGCAACTATGCTGAGTTACACATCTCGACTAGTATAGGTATGTAGTTGTATGGCAATGTGCTCGTTACTTTCCCATTTTTTCCCTTATTATTTTTAGAAAGTAAGTATTTTAGAGTTAGGAATTGATAGCCTAGATATCTACCTGATTAAAGATATTTTAATCTATTCAGTTACTAAAATATATTATTTTTTCTTTCCGTGTGCTTATATTCAAATTAATTACGTAAAAGCTGAAGGCTCCAAGTCCATAAAATCTGTGTATTACATCTATGTATATATAATACATAAATCTATGTATTATATTGCTCTCAGAGCATTATAAAAACAGCCATGTCAAATACCATATGAGATGTAATACATTTTTGCATGGAACTACAAAAACAGAAACATCCTCAAATATCAGCCAGACCACAAAACTGGGCTAGTGTGCTACGATCACATTGATGGTTTGCTTATGGGGGAAATTGGCCTGTTAAGTTTCTCAAATTGAATTGCTTCTAACTGTATATCTTTTTTCTCCTGGAGCTGATGCAGGGGGAGATGAGAGCATTAAGGAAACAAGTGGAAGCAAGAATCCATCCCATTCTCCGTAGAGATGGCTTTAAATATAACTGAAATTGAAATGTAGTTTTATTATTATGGTTCATCATACAATCAGCCAGAGGCTTGGACCAGATTAGACATTTTTGTCTGCCTATCAAGTCTTTCCCAAAGACTTGGAATAGGCAGGTGTTGTTTTATGGCATTAGAAGTATTGTTGCAGGATGTAAGGTGTTCTGAGTAATTATTATTATTGCGATATCTTTCAGAGATAAGGAAGTCTAAAATTGTTTCTTCTTTAGAGTCACCAGGGGGAAGCTGAAGGAATTCAACGCTTGACCAATAGGCTAGAGAGAACCTGTTGACTCTTTCCTTCTTGACATAGAGTTTAACTGTTGCTCTAAAAAAATATTTTATTAATATCGATATAGTTAATACTAATTAATAATATAGTTTTAATATTTTATTTTGCTTGCTAATTGCTGTATCTGACTCCAGCATTTTCAAAGTTCCAGGGTAAGGGACTTTTTTTGGTGGTGGTATAAATTGTTGTTTAGTCGCTAAGTCATGTCAGACATTTGCAACCCCATGGGCAAAAACACGGCAGGCTCCTCTGTCGTCCACTGTCTCCCAGAGTTTACCAAATTCACGTTCATTGCATCAATGACCCTATCTAAGAACCAGAATGGTGTAGTGTTTAAAAGCAGCACTGCAGGCTGTTTCTGCTGACTGCCATCTGCCATTAGCCATCAAAGGTTCAGCAGTTCAATTCTCACTGGCTCAAGGTTGACTCAGCCTTCCATCTTTCCGAGGTCGATAAAATGAGGACCCAGATCGTTGGGGGCAGTATGCTGACTGTGTAAACCGCTTAGAGAGTACTGTAAAGTACTGTTAAGCGGTATATAAGTCTAAATAATAAATAAATCTCTTCATGGTCCTATAACCTCTCTTTTTCTGTATGTATGTATACACACACACACACACACACACACACACACACACACACACACACATTGTTAAACCTAATTTTTCCCTCATTAAAATTTCTGATAAAATTATACTGGGGCTGAATACTTTTGGAAAAACTGGGACTTACTCCAGACTGTTTTACTCTCCATGAACTATGACCAAACTGGGATGTTTATTAAACACTGAGCCCAAGACATGAGCAAACAGAGTTGACTTGCTTTGTATCAGCATTAAGTCCAGAATCTGAATCTGCACCCAGTCAAATATATTATCTCCCTGGAACAATAAACTGTCTTCAAAGGTTCAGGTTAGTATAGTGGAAATGTCTGCACTACATGAGCATTATTGCATAGTAGGTATTTAGGAGAGAGTGAGCTAACAAGTCCTGGCATTCTAGGTGTAGGTAGTCCTTGACCTATGATCATAATCAAGCTTGAATTACAGTTGTAAGCGGATCACATTTTGTGTTATTTATGGCAGTCATTAAACAAACGATGCAGCCATTACGAAAATTCATTTTACCCAATGAACCTTTTTTTGCCAGAAACTGGCAGTAAAGTCTAGAAACTGACCAATTACAATCACGTCATTGTGGGATGCTGCAAATGGCCATAAAAGTGAGCCGGTTGCCAAGTGCCTAAAATGCAATCGTGTGACCACGTGAGGGGTATATATACAGCTGTCATATCTTCTAAATTGAGTTGTAAATAGCTTTTGGGATCCATTGTAACTTCAAAATGTCACTAAGTGACCATGTGTAAGTTGAGAACTACCTATAGATGGTCAGCTTGATGACTTGTTTTAACCTGGTGTGGTGCAAAAGAACAACTTATAAACCATTAGCCGTGATCATCATCTGTAAGAATAGGATTTGAGGGAAATGAATATTATGTATTATATATACTTGTATATAATGAAAGGTTTTGAATGTATTGTTCTTCAGGTGCCCGGTTTTTGTGATGGCTTTGACTGTGAAGCTTTGGTTGGATACCGAGCTGTCTATCGAGTCAGTTTTGCTATGGCTGTGTTTTTCGGCCTTTTTACCTTATTCATGATACAAGTGAAATCAAGTAAAGATCCACGGGCTGCCATCCACAATGGGTGAGTGGGATGGAAAATGGGGACTTATTTACCCTGCAAATTTCCAAAAATGAACAGTTTTATTCAGATGTTTAAGTGAAGCAGGAAACATTCATTGTTCCAAGCATGAAAGTTGAATAAATACACGCCCATGAAATGAAATTGAATAATGTTTAATTTCCATTTATATAATTCTAGACTAGATATAAATTTAATATGAGAAATTAAGCTGATAATCTCTACATATTGCAAATAACAGTCCTTTATTCTTGACTATATTGGTAGTGTGATTGTTGTATGGTTTAGTAAATTGCTTGAAGTCCTGGGCATTATGGGGATATATAAATAAATAAGTACCCAACATCCAGATTTTGGCTCATTTTGTCATGTTAAAAGCTACCGCTTATTACTATATTTCTTCAATTAAAAATCACCAATCACCTATAGCCAGATGCATTCCATTAGAAATATTTACTTTTGTTAGCTTAATAAAGCAGATAAATAATTCTCAATTCTCTTCTTTATTTCTCAATAGATTTTGGTTCTTCAAAGTAGCTGCAATTGTTGGAATCATGGTTGGGGCATTTTATATTCCAGAAGGGTCTTTCACAAGAGGCAAGTGTGCATGGATCAGGAAATGTCATCATTAATTGAACTATAATGGCAGTCAGTAGGAATTATTTTTCAAAATGTCAAATAGTATCCAGTGAATGAAATGCTTACAAAGCTGTTGATAGTCCAAGTAAGAATTACTAGAAGGGGATTTGGATGAATGTGTGCTACATCAGAAGTTTTCAAACTGTGATCCAGGGACCCCTTGGAGTCTGTGACAAGTTGCCAGGGGGTCCGCAGACAGGTCAAGAAAAATTTGGAAAAATTAATATACGTGAATTGTAGATTAGTAATTAGTTGAAATTGTAGGAATGGGGTCCGCCATGTAACAACAACATGTTTTGAAGTCCACAGCTTGAAAAAGATTGAAAATCTCTGTGCTACACAATGGTTACTACTAAATGCTCCATCAAGCTATTAGAATCATAATAGCTTCAGGGAAGAAAGACATCTAATAGAAAACCAATTCTTTGCTTTCATGTATCCAGGTATACCCTCTGTACATTTGCATATTTCCATGATAACCTATCCTAAGAAAGCAAAACAAATGTTACACTGGGCAGACAAATTCAAAACTCTATTAATACAAAACCTGGCTTTCAGAGTGATCTTGAGAGAAAGGGGCTGATGTGAGCAAAGTATAAATTTTCTTCTCGAGGGTTTTTCTTAGAAACCTGCTTTCTTCTTTCTTTTTTAAGATGATCAGATGACCTTAGGATTACTACTCCAGTAGTATATTATCACTCTAAGAGTTATAACAGAAGTACAAATACTATGCCAATATTTACAAATATGCACTCTGCAATGGGTACAGCCTTTCCCCATTTGCCTCATCCTAGGTTTTCTTCAAATGTATTAGATGCTTATCTCATCTTTATTTTTTATCCACTCAAGGCATACGTGCTTAATGTCCCCACAGCCTATTTTGCTCAACAATAACCTGGTGGAGTGAGATGACAAAGAGTGACTAGCCCAAAGTCACCAAACCAGCTTTCAAGTCTAAGAGAGGACTAGAATATATACTCCATACAGCAATTTACCACTTCATATAGTGGGTCTATTTTTCTTCAAGTCCATATTAAAATTCAACCCTGATCATTCTCAAGTAGGATGACATATTTTTAAATGCAGTTCAAAGCACTCCTGTGCTGCATACACCTGATTTTTTTAAAAAACATTTGCTCATGAATTGTTTTCAAATGGATTCTTGCCTGGTCTGAAAATTCCCTGGCACAACACCAACCAGAAAGATATTTTGTGTCATCTTCATAGCACCTGAAATAGCTTTATGAGTTTTTAAAAGCATACAAATCAAAATATGTACAGTATATGCATGGACATAATTATTGATCAGCTTTCTAGCTGTCTTCCCTATTTGGGTTATAACCCTATCATTCACAGTCTTGTTCAGTACTTCATCTGGCAGACAATTATCCTCCTCTCTGTATCCATAGAGATACAAATATCTAGATGCTGTCACGATAGTTTCTTTCTTTCTTTCTTTCTTCCTAGTATTATTTGGTTTTGGAATTGCTGGTGCCTTCTTATTCATTCTCATCCAGTTGGTGCTGCTTGTGGATTTTGCTCATTCCTGGAATGAATCCTGGGTTGAACGGATGGAAGAGGGAAATTCCAGGTGCTGGTATGCTGGTAAGTGGCATTTAGCTGATAAATAACAGAATGAAGCAGCAGCTTTAATGCATGCTGCTTTGAGCTTCTCTTTGCTTGGGCAATTTATTGACTATGCTTAGAGCCATCTATTACAGTGTTTTTCAAAGATGGCAGCTTTAAGACATGTAGACTTCAACACTCAGAATTCTCAGTATACTGTCTGGGGAATTCTGGGAGTTGAAGATCACACATCTTAAAAAGTGGCCAAGTTTGAAAAATTCGACCTATCACCAACTCCATAGGGGAAAAAATGGAATGACATTTAAAAAAAGGCCAGTATTATCCATCTGAAGACATAGTTATAATAAACAATGTTTGTATACTAAAAATGTTCTTAAGAACTGAGTATAGCTTCCCCCCCCCATTTGCATCCAGCTTTTCTTAGATATTCTGCTCATCCTTGAGCAAGTCAGTTTAACTTTTCATTTTTCTTCCTGATTATAAAGGGTAACGCTAAAGAGGCTGCTGTCATCAGCAGATGCAGTGAGGGTTAAGTGTGGCTTAGTAGTGAAAACGTACAGAACTAGCCATTGTAGTATTATGCACACTTGATAGGATGACATGATGCTCTCTGTGGAGGAGAGAACTAGGATCTTTCCACATGAGAATAGTTATTTTCGCAAATGTGTTGCATCTTTAAACAATATTATTGGTCCAGTTCAACACTTGAGTACTTCTAACAGGGATCTGCTTGTTTTCTTCAGTTCTACTGTCATGCACCAGCTTGAATTACATTCTGTCTTTCATTGCCGTCGTACTCTTCTATGTCTTCTACACAAAACCCGATGGCTGTATTGAGAACAAGTTCTTCATCAGCTTTAATATGATTGCATGCATTGCTGTATCTATCACATCAATCCTTCCCAAAGTCCAGGTATGATAGTAAAGCAGTGCTTTCAAATGAACAAACTCAGTTGACTTATTTTGCTTTGGGTATTATATTGGTAGATTCTTGCAAATGCTTCTAAGAATAAATCAGTGTATATAGGACATAAATTCTTTTGGTCAAGTTTGAGAAGCCTTTTGATGTAAGGACTAGATTTAACTTTGGGGAAAAGGTTGGAGTGATGTGGTGATGTGAGCCAGACACACAATTTTGAATTTTGAGAAGGATGTCAGGTTTGTTCAAATACTAAACATATTTGTGGACATGCACAACAGTTTGAGAGTGCTTCCCTCTTCAGAATGGTGAAAATTATATCACGGATACTTTGGTTCTGTGATTGATAAAAGAGTGTTCCAGAGCTGCAAAAAAAGAGGATGTGGGCAGTTGTGTCCCAGATACTTTTTATGTCTCTGATAATGCTTAATGCTGAATAAAGATCACTTAGACCAGAGGTCTCCAACCTTGATCCCTTTAAGGCTTGTGGACTTCAACTCCCAGAATTCCTCAGTCAGCATATCCCACAGACATGTGGTCCCATTTTGAGTGTATGGCAGCTCACATTTATGGCCGTGTGCAGTGTCCTGCAGTCATATTACTTCAGTTTTCAATATTTGTTTTGCTGGTTTCTGATATTTACTTCCAATTATTGACTAAAAAACATTCATTGGGTAAAACGGACCATCTTAACAATCAACGCAAAAAATGCAGTACAATCAGATCTGTTCACATGATGCCTGACATGCAACCATAATTCTAAGCTAAATTATAGCCATAAGTTGAGGATTGCCTCTAGCCTGATATTATAGCACAAATGAAACATTTTTAACTATAGCTTTTAACCTTAAACTGTCATGATTCAGGTAATAAAATAATTTATATTAAAAATTACTTGTCTCAAATAGGAATATCAACCTCATTCTGGTCTTCTCCAGTCCTCTGTGATTACTCTCTACACCATGTATCTCACTTGGTCAGCCATGTCTAACGAACCTGGTAAGCCTCTATCAGTGCAAACTGTATGACAGAAACTAAACTAATATGCTATGCATTTCAATAATTTTCTTTAGATGAATTCCTTAAGAAACTTCTTGCAAACACTTCATTGTAGGGAGACTTCATTGGGACGAATGTCAAATCCTCATTTAAAAAGGTTGCTCGACAACAGCTCTTTAGTAATCCTCAGAACAATATTTTATATATATTTTCTTTTAAAAATGTTTCTTTTTAGAACGCCACTGTAACCCAAGCCTTCTGAACATCATCAGCCAAATATCTGCACCTACTTCCATCCCGTTGAATGCAACTGTTATTCCTACCCCTATACCAGAAAAATCACCTCAGTGGTGGGATGCACAGAGCATTGTTGGACTTACTATCTTTGTACTTTGTCTCCTGTATTCCAGGTAAGGTACACGTTTTATGTTTTCTGAATTACAAGTAATTCTAATGTGATCTAATATTTATTGTATTAAATTCGAATGTATGGAATAGCAGCTTTCTTTCTCTTTAAATCAAGGGAAATTGGTTTTGAATAAAATGGTACTTAATTACTTGATTAAAAGTACTTTACCATGTCTTCTAATTGTAGTAAGATCTGTACTTATTAATTCTTTCAAGTTAATTAGCTAGTTTTTAAAACAACTTATTTTAGTTTAAATTTGACAATTGATCTTGATGTAAAAAAGTTCCTTGTTTTTATAAGCTTCATCAATGGTCCAGTTTTATTTTGCATCAGACCCTTGTACCATGATATCCTAGACTTTTAAACAACATTCATGCTGAATCAATCTTGAGAACTATACGAATAAAAATAAACAAATAGATCTCAAAAGATGAAATCCATACAGCTGAAGGATAACCATGTTGAGAAAAGTGCCCTAATGAGCTCAAAAGAGCTTGCATAATATACTTTTTTTTGAAGGCCTTTTTATTGTTTTCCACATTCGTTAAAAGGACATAATTTCCAGCAAAACATACTTTTTTAGGTGTGCATCTTATTCATCTACTACATTCTTTGCTTACAAAAAAGAAAACAAATTAAATATAAAAGGTATCAGTAACACAATATTCTCCATAATGAAAGTAAAAGTGGTCACATTATCTAATTGAATTTTCATCAATAAGATTCTAAATATATATCTTATTCATCAGTTTAAATCTCATATTCTTCCAATTTTCCCTTATTTATATAAAAAGATATCCAGAATAAGTGTCCCTTCCACAAATCAAATAGTAACACTCACAATTCTTAAGTTAAATTCCACATTAATAGTTTTAATATATATCCTAATCATCTTTTACTTCCACATTCTTCTATTTAAAAATATGCCTACCTTGCAACTTTAATCACTTTTAAGTTCATATATTGTGTATAATATTTATGCCTTCGATTCCCACCTCAAAATTATTACTTAAATTTATTTTCATTAGCATTTCATAGCAGTTTCACCTATTATTTATACATTTTGTAGCAAAAATTCTAGTTAATTCAGTCTCTTAATCATACCTCCACATGATATCCATTTGCCTATAAACTTATTTTATTTAGTATCTTCTATCCAATGCCTTTTTGAGTAAAATTCTGTCCATCATACGCCTTAACTGTCTGTGTCTTCTTTTCCCCTCCATCTTGGCTTCTTCTCCGTTTTGGTCCCAGCGAGCCTTGTTTTTGTTTTTTAAGATTGTCCCTTCTGGCGGATGTTCTTCTTAGGGATGTTCCTCTATTGTTTAAAACTTTAATCTGTAAGTCCTGTTTTTTGAAGAATTTTCCCTGGCTTTTCCCCTTCTTCTTAAAAGTCTTTAAGATCTTTTTGTCTATTTTTTTTGCTTTGTCACCTCTCTGTTTATTTTTGCCAATATTCTGTTCTTCCATTTTATCTATCACATCCGGCATTTTTTTATTTATCTTTTCAAAGTTTGCATTGTTGCACTCAGTAGCTCTCTTAATAGATTGATTCTCTTATTGACTGTTGTAAAACCAATATACTTTCTTGAATAAATTGTTTTTTTTTGTATCACTTGTAGGCACAGATTTCTCCCATTTTAAATGCAAGTGGGAGTGTTCTTTACTCTAATCACTAAATATCTCTTTGTTTCTAAAAACCAGTATTTAGCTCTTAAAGCTTCTTTAAAGATATTATTCCATGTATTTGAATCTGTTAGAAGCATTGTCCAAGTTTTAAAACATTTCCAATCTCTAGCCTATATTGCTTCTTTTAAAAGTAATTTTTGTGATCTGGATAAAAGTTTCCCTTCCATTTTAATCCACCTGATTTGGAAAAAATCAGGGTACACTGATCTCTTTTATAGTAGAGGTTTTGAATTCTGCTCACCAAATTGATGTTTGCTTTTCTGCAGTTTAATTGTTAAACTGCAGCACTGCTCTTCTTCATGGTTCATCTGTGACTAAATGCCGCCTAGGCAGCTGTTTCAGCAGAATTTCAAGGGGGTTTCTCCACTTCCCAAGATTGCCCGCCGCCTCATTTTGGGTCTCCAGATATCCCCTTTCTTTCATTGTCTCCCCGGGGCGACTTTAGGACCTGGAACAGTCCCGATCTACCGAACGTTAAGTGGTTTGGTCTGGAGCGTTCCAGATCTGCCAGTCATGACGCCGCAGCATGCACCGGCATTCACATACCTTCTGAAGCAACTGAGATATCTGGTCCCAATTAGTATTAATAGCATTTCTTTTATTTATGCCTGTTCAGAGTCAAGAGTTGACTCCGTTAAGTAATCAGAATAAAAAAGATACAAAGCAAGTTAATAATACCAATCACAGCAATCCAACAAAAAGGAAACAAATACCCTTAGTTCTGGAAAATACGCTAATAAACCAATAGTTATATCTTAATGATCTATGGAATACCAGAATCATTGGGAACAATTAGATTTCGGGGAAAGGGAATATTATTTCTAAGAAGGAGCAATGACTGAGGAAGCTTTCCCCCAAGGTTCTTATAAACATCATTCCATAAAGACAGAAATTCTGAATCGGGAAGAACATTAGTTGTGATAATCGGCAGCTTGAACTGTGTGTAAATGAGTTGGTAACTCATTCTTGGGAGTATTGTTACTACAGAGGTAAACTGACTAGTTAAACCATCCAGCTGGTGAATTCTGAACCATTTCCAACATACAAATGCTCTTCAAGGCCAGTCCCAATGCAGATGGCATTGCAGTGGGCCAAATAAGAAGTAAGCAGAGCGACTGTGAATAGTCTTCTGATTTAGGAAAGGCTATGGCTGGTACAAAATTTGTATCTTTGCAAAAGTCTTCTTAGACCCAACTTATCTGCTGCTCAAGTGTGAATTGTGAATTAGGACGACTTTCTGGACAGGAAAGTATGATCAAAATTGGCATATCACTGGAATCAGAAGATTCCAGAATTAAGGAACTCTGTCCTGCTAAGCTTGAGCCTTTGTTCCTATCTAGTACAACCTTCAGGCACTGGGACAATCTGAACCACATCTCCTGTTGAGCCTGCTGCAGCTGAAATGTATATTATACAGTACATTTGATTATATTACATAGGTATTATCTGTGTCCCAGATGAATTCTAGGAATTTATTGTAGATACGAAAGAGGAGAATCCAGTCCTGTCACAACAGAGGGCTGAAAACTTGGCTTCTCACTTCCCACCCTTAATCGAACTGCTCCCAAGAAAGGAGAACCCTTTTTATAACAATGCCTGCCAATTTCAGCCATGAAGGTGATGTAGAAAAATGTCATGACTGCTGCCACGATTGTTGATTTTAGGGAGTCAAGAGATATTAAGCAAGAGCATGAGGTTGCATTTCTGCATCTCAATCTTGTCACAGATCACCCATAAGAATGCAAGTGTGGTCTTAATTCAGAGCTAAAACCAGGCTGAAAAAAGTCCACATCTCTTTCTTGCAGAACTTTGATTCAGACCCACTGTTTCTCCAACAATCTTCCCCGTGTAGGTTAGAGACTGAGTGATTACTGGGCTGGAATGATGGTTTCTTGAGAAGGGACATATAGTTGTTTCTTTTAACTACATGCTGTGTTTTCAGAACCTAAAGTGGCTGAAGGAGATTTTGTAGAATTTGAAGTGTTGGACAACTGTGATTACTATAGATTTTTTAACCCTCCTTTGTTTTGCAGCATCCGATCTTCTAACAACAGCCAAGTGAACAAGTTGACACTGTCTGTTAGTGACAGTGTCATTCTGGATGATACACCAAATACAGTTGATGTAGAAGATGGAGAAGTCCGCCGGGTTTCGGACAATGAAAAGGATGGTGTCCAGTATAGCTATAGCTTCTTCCACTTCATGCTAACTCTTGCTTCCCTCTACATAATGATGACACTTACTAATTGGTACAGGTGAGTATATTCTTAACAGCAATTTTAATCAAAAATCTTATTTCTCTAGATTAGTAACTCAATATGGAATTGTTTAAATATCAAGAACAATTTTATTTTTATTTTTTAAAAATCTTAATTTTAATGTTAATTTTTAATTTTTTGCACAAAACTAAAGCCTAGGTTTCAATATATATTGAATATTCAGTAATATTTTCTTCTGTATGTGCTGGGAAAGATGTAAATATTATTTCTGAATAATACTTCTATAAGTAAACTCAAATGTCTCTCAAGCATACCAAAAGGCTATATAATTGAGTTATGCAATAAATCAGCTGAAGACTTTCTACCAGTTGATTATACTATTTTTATTAATTTTACAGTCCTGATGCTGAAACTAAAACACTGAAAAGCAAATGGCCAGTTGTCTGGGTGAAGATCTCCTCAAGCTGGTGTTGTCTTCTTCTTTACGTCTGGACTTTAGTGGCACCCCTGATCCTTACCAGTCGAGAATTCAGTTAAATGGTAACGTCTGTGAAAGTATAGATATGTGACGTTCTCTGCTGAAAGCCAAAAGTTATGTATTGCTTCGAAAAGCTAAGGCTCCGGGCATCATTCCTATAACGGGCAGACAAATAGAGGTCTAACTTGTGTAATGCTTAATGCAGAATCTTAAGTACTGTACATATTGATGTGTTAAATTCAGAACCAGCATTCCTGTTATCTACTACAGCTGTGCTGTTGGAGGATTTTATTGTGTAAACACTATCTCTACTGGAAGTGTGAATGGAAAGTAATATATTCTAAAGTTCTAATATTTCACTGTATGCTCTACATTCCATTTCAGAAAAAAAATGTATCTGATTGAGCTTTGAATAATGGATAAAGTGTTTATCTTAACAGAGAACAGCATGCTAATGTAATATACCAAGCCTATAACTGGCAATTTTTACAATCATTGTAGAAAACAAATTTTATAGGAACTTAGTATACCGCTACACTTTTAATGTTTTACCAGTTACCTGATTTACTTTAAACACATTCAAGTTCTGCTTTCTGAAACAAATTAACAAGCAATGCTTGTTAAACTTAGTATATCATTCCACTGTTTGACATTATTTGCACTATAAATATATTTGAGTAAACTGAATTTTTAGTGTCATTTTTGTTGGCTGGTTGTTTCAGCAGTTCTGCATATTATTATCACCTAGGCCAAGCAGTGAAGTTGGTCTATGTCTAAAAGCAAATCATACAACTTGTGTGTTAGGCAAAGTATCTCAATGGGGGGGTCTTGATTCATAAGCACAGAAGTTAAATTAGCACAAGCACATAAAGCACCTGGTCAGTTTTCAGCCTGTGGCTGTACATAATACACTTTTAACAGAGACACAACTACTCAACTGACTCCCTGCTCTTAGTTGCAGTCCTCTATATGCTGGTGCCCATCATTTTGAGAACTTCAACATGCTGGAAGCAAGAAGCATCCCGATAAACAAGTAACTCTTCACAAATTACATTTTTCATTTCAGATCTAATTCATTTATGAATTTTCCTTTAACATCTAAAGGTACACTGGGTTAGACTTTAATAGATCTTGACAGTCGCTTCAATGATATCAAACATTCATTGAAACAGAATGTATATTTTAATAAGATTTAATATCCACTCATGCAGACAGTTAGACTGTTCATTTTATAAAGTGCAGTATAAAAATAAATTCTCAAGGTATATACTCTAATTTTGTACAGAGAGAGAATAAAACAGACCCATGAACAAAACTTAGCCATAGAAACAAAGCACCTCAATTACCCTCTGGAAAAAATTATTACCATTTTTCTACTTCAGATACAGATTAACAAAGGCAATTGGACAATTTGTAATGAATTGCCAATGTCTTTTACTTAAGGCTTGGTATTCTTCCACTAGATCTGCTTGGGTTTTGTTTATAGAAGAACCAATATTAACAAAGAAAAATCCCTACAATCAAGATGCTAGACAATATGCATATTAACTACTTCCTTTACTTTTAAACTATATATGCTTAACTATAGGCACAACATCAATGTCTTAGTTCTGTTAGCACAGCTTTCAAAACCAATTTAACAATTGAACAAGAAAACAATAGCATGGAGGGCAATTTAGACTATGCATCTTAGAGGTAAATAATAGTCACAAATTTTACAGAATCTACTATTCCAGTATATCTGAGCAAAAAGATGTGGTATACCAACAAAATGTTTAGTACAGGGAGACAAACATTGATTGGTATTCAGTTATTATTTAAATAAGAGCTCTTAAGATTTTTACAAGAATTTTAACACTGTAGGAAAAAAGTATCATGGCATTTTATCTTCTTAAATCATAATCACCATCGTTCATTAAGACTGACTTCTTATTTAAGGGAGAAAAATTAGACTGGGTAAAAGGTACTTTAGAATAGTTGTTCTAGAAATTATAAGCTTCCTTATTTTCTAAAGAAAAAACTTTTTCCTGACATGTTATATTGATTTATAAAACATTTTGTAATTCAAGCTAGTTTCAATTTCAGCTTTGATTTTTCTGCATAAAGATTACTTCCAATAAGGAAAAACATCTATTATCATATCTAAATTTGACCAGCACTTTCCTACAAGAATATATAAGCTGAAAAGTATAGCTTGTGCCTTAACACCTTATAAAACCTCTTTCCTTAAGTTTCTGTAGGAAAAAAACCCACCAATCTGTAAATAAACTTAGCAAGACAAGAGAAATTGGTAGCAGCACAGAAACCAGTTTCACGTCTGTTTAGATAGTGATAATACCACATTGGATTTGTATATTTCGAACTCTTAATTGAAGCACAGTCACATGACTAAACTGCTTCACTTTTTGGCAATTGAGAAGCAAGTCACTAATTTAGAAAAAAATAAATACATTTTGGCACTGGCAACAACATGGTCAATCTACAGAGAACATAATATTTACAGTAAGCACCAACGTTCTGGTCCTACTTGGCACTAGACAAGAGCCTCCATTATAGTTCCAACAATTTAAAAAGTGCAAGGAGCTGCTACCTTAAGAGCAGCAGTGGGTACAACATTCCAGTCAGTTTCAGCTTTGCATGCAAAGAATGCGCCTTAAGTACCTGCAACTACACATTTAGTTAAACGTGTAATTCAGAGAGAACACCGGCTATCCTCTGAAAGGTGACCCACCACTAGAGGATCTAAAGCTACCTCAGGGATTTAGATCCTTTCCTATACAGTATATTTTATCCTGGAGGTGAGACTACTGACCTTCGGAAAGGGAGCCAAGATCAAAATAGCACTAAGATCCCACTGACAAAACAACATAGTGAATGAGGAGAAACTACAATTTAACAAATGGAATATTGTGCTTGTAAAATGTACTATGTTTGGTTTGCAGAGAACATTTCAAAACTTCTCTGTCCTCAAAATAAAGATATTTAAACAGGTTACCTCTTCTTACCAGGCAAACTTTTACAACTATCATGTCTGTTTTCCCCCAACCTCTTTTCATGAGGCAGGTGGCCAACCAGCAGTGCTATAACAGTATGCAAAATTATGTGCCTTCTCAGTTGGTCCTGTATTATACAAATTCAAGTATGGGAATAGAATTGGCTCACGGATTGTTTGATGCTTTCTTTATAAAAGAAGAAAAAAGAATGTGCTTTCAATGGAACATCAAGTTAATTGTTTCTACAAGAATCAATTTCAAGGTATAACACTCCCTGTAGTAAGCAAAGCTGCATGTTTGTAAATAATGCTGAACTTTATGGATGGCAACAGAATAAGAACTGGATATCTCTTAAGATTAGTTAATGGCAGATAAAACTTCTTGTCAACTATCCTTGTAGCACTATATTACTGCACTTCTACATTTGTATATCACCTTTGCACCCTTCAGCCTGAGAAAGAATCCAGTGCTTTGCACCTAAATCTGCTTATTTGGAAGCAAGTCCCACAAATTTCAGAGCAACTTCCTTCCAAGTAATTGTGCTTAGGACCTTGTTATCAGCAGCTTATCTTTAGCTGTGTTCATTTGTGGCATCTGAGTTGCTTTGGGTCAGTTACCACAATAACATCCCGCTGGCTCAAAAAATTTCCATTTGCCAGTGTGCCACAGAATCTCACTTTCTAACAACTTTTCTACTTAAGATTTGCTTTGGTTCCAAAGTAAAGTGACATCCATCTACACACATATGTTGTAGCCTTAGAAGCATGAGAGAATTAATATTTCCTTTGTAAACAGCAAGGTGACATTTTGGAAGCTTTATCTGCTATACTAATAGCAGGAATAAAGCTGTGTTTTGAAGCTTCGCAAAGAGTCATCACGCTGCTTCTCATCAATCTCTTCATTCATTAATGGATCGTGTGGTGAACAGTCACTTGAGAGAGGCAGATGAGAGACATCGTACATGAAGTCATTCTCTGACGCCAGCAGTAGCTCGTTCCAAGTAGAGATATCAAGCTTTCCTGTTGTGCCACCGTATTCTTCAGGGAGAATTCGTGGTGGAAGGTTGTGATGAAGAGACCTCAAGTCTGACCCATGAAGAAAAAACTGAGAAGAAAAGAACCATTTCAACACCGTTCCAATTCAAATTAAATGTGTAATATTTTAGAAATAATGATACAATTTCTCTTTTAAGCCTAGACAACAGTTCACAGTATTTCTCTATACTTCAAGTCTAATTCACAGCAGCATCTGAGACTAGACTGATATTCTTGAGAATCATAGGATAAAACTGAAACAGTGTCACAATCTTTATCAACATTTATAGACAAATTTTCTTTAAACTGCAAATGGTTTTAATCTATATTCTGCTGGATAAGCTTCATTTGGACAAACCACTGAACTCCATGGATAAGCAAAGAATACTACTGTTTGGATGAAAGGGAAATCAATTCAGATTTGTGCTACTCTCTAGAGAAAGCAGGCTCTACAGAAGACTGTTTCCAAAAAATTAATGCAGCTTAATATTCACATGGATTATCTCCCTTTTAGAATGTCTGGATTACTGCTTAATATACAGTGGTGCGTGGACTAACTAACAGGGTTTTTAATCCTGATTTTCCTGTTTTTTCTAAACCGCCTTGAGGCCTCTAGAAATGGATGGTGCACAAACTTGTGTAATAAATATATAAATGACTATGCAACATTTATATATATAGAAAATTGAGACTTCTATTTCTTTAATGATTACATAGGCTTCAAAGTTGTGTCTAATACAAATAACAGTAATAAATAAACTGAGTTTCTAAAAGGAATATGCTGCTTTCGATGCCTAATTGCTTTCACAAGAACATTATTATCCCCCACTTCACTGTATAAAGTATATTTACAGAAATGTATTAAAAGAGAAGAGATAATAGATTTTTTTCTGGCTTTGCTGTGGAGAATTATATTGGGTTTACCTACAAACTCCAAGTAAAGAAATATATAAATTTGGCTGCAAATGGATTTAATCTGATTAGCTGCAGTTAAGGTTATAATTAAGAATTTCATGGAACAAGTGAAACTTTTCTTTCCAGATGATGTTTAAACATGTGTCTTACTAATTCAAAATGTACATTTTGAATTTTTACTGAATTCATTTTGCACACAGACTAACTTTCCAAATAAAGCCCTCTGCCTTGCTGGATCAGACTGGCTTCTTTAATCCAATTTTCTGTTCCCTACAGTGATAAGCTAAGGAGCATATAAAGTCCATAACCCGTGCATATGTCCTAGAGCCAATATCCCTATAGACACTATATGTTTCATATAGCCATATTGACTACTTACCCGATTTGCTATTTTTTCCTTCAGAAATGGTTTGAGAATAGCAAAAATGCCCTTGAATATGCGAGGTTCATTTATGATATTGACAGCTTTTATTCTAATTGGGAAGCCATCCTAAAAGAAAGAAAACCCAATAACATTTATAAAGATTAGAGTGTTTAAAAATAATTGTATCGGTTTTCAAAACAAACCCATTCAGTCTTATTTTGTTTATGCAACAATAATTTTAACCACTATGCTCCTTACACATTTCCACTATAAATTCCGAGTGGGATAGAAACTGTTTGTTTCAAGGAGAAATTCTTGGCAGAATGTGTATTCCTCAAGAATAACAAGAGATTTTAGCACAAAGCTTTCCTGTACAAATAAGGTATTCCTCCTTTCATAGAGAAGTCACCACAGGAGGGGCATTTCTCATGTCAAAATAAATATTTCCAAATTTATTATGTCTTAACATTTTATGGATCAGAGTTCACTTCATCTAAAACATGAGATATTACTCTAGGTTGACAGAAGTGGGATGTGTATCTAGAGATATATATACAATCATTATTTGAAGGCATCTGTCTGATTCTATAAACTGCTGTTCAAGCACAAGACCTTGAGGATTAATATGCAGCTATCTACATTAATGAGCAGCAATTAATGCACCACAAACATATAAATAATGAAAAATATCACTAAAGGAAATGTCCAATAGTATGCATGCATAAAACATATTTTTCCTTCCAATTAATTTTATGCAGAGTGCAATTGAAAAGCATCTATAGTGGTTCCCAAACCTTTTCAGTCCACCGCCCCCCTGGTGCTACAAAACCATCCTCATCCCGACCCCCATGCCCTATAAATAGCATTATTCGGAATAGCACACACACACATACACAGAATGAGAGACACACAGACACGCACACACAAATAAAAACATACTTTCTCACACTCCACTTCCCCCTCATCGCTCGCTCACCAGCCAGCCCTAACTCAGGGCTGAGCTCTGAATGTTTCTGCGGGGTAGGCCGAGTTCCTACCATCCTGCGGGGCAAGATCGTAAATGAGAGGGGCCTTATTAACCATGGATCTGGCATTGCATACCATCAGCCGCAGGCTCTGGGCCCGGATGTCTGTACCGTCCAGAATGCAGGATGGGCCTTGGGGGTCGGCACGTGCCAACGCTCGGATACAGCGAGTGCGCGTACCCCTCACTCGATTCGGGCCCCGGCCCCCGCTATATCTATCTCTTCCCACCACCACCTCAATGTTATATTCCCCACCCTCCTGTGGTTTACTCCCCCCCATTGACCTTCGAAACCCTAGTGTCTTGACCCAATTGTCTCAGAGACTCTTCCCTGCCTCCTGATAGTACCCCACTACCCCAATCTCTCCCCCTCCCCTATCCCTCCCAGAACCCCTTAAAACCTTG
>JANHFO010006010.1:348126-362665 GCA_032468095.1 Pareas carinatus | reverse complement strand
GTCTCTTTTTTAATGTGTTGTTTGTGTTTAAGTGTGTCAATTGTTTTATATGGCTGTGCACCGCCCTGGGTCCCTTCAGGGAGAAGGGCAGTATAAAAATTTAAACTAATAAATAAATAAATAAAATATAGGAAGGATGATCATAGACATCCCAATGGAACTACTCCAAAGGTTCTTGGGTGCATCTAGCTATGTGTGGATGAGCATTATCATGAACCCCACCGGACATCAGCATGTCCCGACACTTGCGTCGCACCACTTCAATGATGGCCATGCGCTTCATGGTGCTGTTCCAGGGTGGCTTCATTCCCAGCAGGGAGATTTCTTTGCAGAAGGAATTTCAAAACTTGTAAGATATTATGAAAACTGCTTCAATTCAAACAGTGGTTATATTCAAAAGTAATGTTATTTTCTGATGTGTATAATAAAAGGTCTGTATCTGCAAGTGTCTGTCATTGATAACCAAACAAAGCTTTTTCCCCAAATTGCCTTCATAGTTTGATATAATTCTAATATAATTTAAACCCTTTCTCTGATGCACCTTTGATATAGATATCTAAATACTCCTAGCAGTAAACTCAGGTGAAGATTGCCAATGGTTTAGTCATACTAGAGTCAATGAAAAGCAAAAGTATCACCTGTGCAGATGTGTGAAAAGTTATTCCACCTTACAGCAATTCTGGCAATGGAAAAATAGCCCCAACATAACTTGAGGCAGTATTTTTTATGTTTTTTATGAACTGGTAGATCTCTAATTCATTTCCTTTCTAGTTATCCTTTTCTTTTACTTTATATTTTGTTACCTTTCTTTTTTTTCCCCAATTCTGTTCCCCATCCCTGTCCTGTTTTTTCTGCTTCTACATGTAACAGTGGAGAATGGCTGATATATACAGCTGAGGAAATCCATTTTAAGATTTTTTAAAAAAGAATGAAGCATCTTATCTTACAGGCAGTTCATTTTCATAAGTTGTTATTAGTTTAATTAACAGATTTAGTTTATTTTCTTCCTGTCCTTTCCTTTTTTTAATGAGGCCTCCAGTAAGAATTGTCATTGCAGTTGTATTCACAAGTATCTAAATGATACTATGGGGCAGGAGTGGAGTTAATAATGTAGAATGTCTAACCTGTTGCATAGTCTATGCTGACTGTTTATTCTACTACTTTTCTTTTAAAGTTGTCAAGATTGGGAAACCCTGATGTAGTATGTACTATGTAGTCTTTGGGCTACACAGTTAGATGCAACTTTCTGCTGAATGTCCCATTTGTTCCTGATTAAATCAAAGTCAAAAATAAATCATTCTTGAAAACTGAGGAACATCATCAAAATTTATTAGGTAATCAGAAACAGCAACAAGAAATTAAAAACATTTTAGATGGCTGAGTAACCTTTGCTCTGTGTCTAAACACTACTGCTGATATTAATTAGGCAGCCCTCTTGGGAACAGATTGATTCTAGAGTCACAGAGCAATAACCCACAAGGATCCGGAAGGTAGCTAACGCAATCTGAGCGCTGCTAAATCCTTTGCTAAATCAGCACTACTTAATTTCTCTCTCCCCACTTCCCCAACACACACACACACTAAATTACTGATGCAGTCTAGCTCTCAGGAGAATGTAATTACTCATCCAGGGAAGAGGCTATCGGAATACCCCGGGAGCACTGCTTTAGGTCTGAGAAGAACTTCTTTTTCAGTTAATTTAACTTGATGCGCAGTATAGAATTTGCAAAATCCTGCTCTACTCTCCCTCTTAATTCCTTTAATTGTAAAAGGATGCGACCCAATCCTAATCAACACTGCTGTTCATGGAATAGGAGAATATTTTTCCCCATCAGGGTACTTTTTAAAGGTGTACCCTATACAAGTATGCTTAACAAAGTATTATTCAAAGGCACAAATGGGTAGAATTGGAGGTGGGAAGGGAATGCATTAATGTTAAAATAAGAAAGATTCCTTTGCTTCATGTGCAGCTGTTGTGAACTGACATCAGTCACTCTTCCTTTGCATTTAAGACATGAAAAGTCATGACCTGGCAGGAAAATATGAATTCTACCTATTGGTTAGTTTGCCACTTGGTATAGGAAAGTTTCAAATCTGAGATCCATAGATAGAATGCTGAATGTTTTTTTTAACAGACTGCTGCTCAATGTTATTGAAATCTTTGGTGAAAGTAGAGTACATGATTCTAACACTTTCATTTACTTCCACTTAAGATTTTCTCCAACCCAAATGATGAAGACATTTGCACATCATGTCCTTTCTAAGGGCCTAACCAGAACTCTCGCCTTTCCTAGAATTAGTCTGTTGTAAGCTAGTCTACCTATTTAAATTATGAGGGCAATTCGGAAAACAACATCCGTTTGGTTATCAATGACAGACACTCACAGATACGGAACTTTTATTATACACATTAGAAAACTACAGCATTACTTTTTGACATAATTGCCATTTAAATTGAAGCGCTTTTCATAACATCTTACAAGGTTTGAAATTCCTTCTGTAAAGAAATCTCCCTCCTGGGAATGAAGCCAGAAGAGGTGGGAGTCGCTCGTCGCCAAATCTGGGCTAAAGGGGGAAATGATCAAAAACATCCCAATGCTGGAACTGCTCAAAAGGTTCTTGGCTGTGTCTAGCAGTTAACAGGCAAGTATCATTGTGAATCAACACCATCGTACCATTTCGACAATGACAATGCGCTTCACGATGCTGTTCCAGGGTGCCTTCATTCCCAGGAGGAAGATTTCTTTGCAGAAGGAATTTCAAAACCTTGTGAGACTTTGGGACAAGTGCCTCAATTTGAATGGCAGTTATGTAGAAAAGTCGTGTAATGTTGTAGTTTTCTAATGTGTATAATAAAGGTTCTGTATCTGTGAGTGTCTGTCATTGATAATGAGGTGTTTTTTTTCAAATTGCCCACATTCTATAAGAACCAAACAACTGGGTTCTTAAACTATTCTGCCCCAGGGGAAAAAATGTAATTTGGCTCCCCATCTCTTCCCTCATAGATAAAATTAAGTGGAATTGAATCATCTTTATAAAAGGTTGCTTTCTGAATTGAAAAGGTTTAAAGTTGAAATGCACAGCAAAACAGCCTAAGCAATCAGTCCATTTGCCCTGAAGTTTCTGCTGGAATAACAAGTCCCAAATTCATGTAGAGCTAGACCTCGATTTATGACCGCAATTGAGCCCTAAAATGTATGCGGCTAAGTGAAACAATGGTTAAGTGAATTTTGCCACATTTTACAACCTTTCTTGCCACCGTTATTAGATGAATCATTGCAGTTGTTAAGCTAGTGACATTGTTGTTAAGTGAATCTGAATTTCCTGTTGACTTTGCTTGGTAGAAGGTCCCAAAAGGAGATCACATGATTCCGAGACACTGCAACTGTCATAAATATGAACCAGTTGTCCAGTATCTGAATTTTGATCACATAATGCTATAAGGAATATAAGTGTGAAAAATGATCATAAGTCCCTTTTTTTCCAGTACTGTTGTAACTTTGAATGGTAACTAAATGAATTACTGTAAATTGAGGACTATCTGTGCTATAACTGATATAAGAAGCCCACAACGTGTATACTGAGATTCATTACACACCCGAATATCTCAGAAAACAGAAATATCCATCGCATCAGTTCTTCTCCATCACAGCTGGGGAATTCTGGGAGTTGAAGTCCACCTGTCTTAAAGTTGTCAATACTGGAAAATCCTGCTCTACTCCATTTCCTTTCAAACATCTCAGAATATCTTTGTGTGTTAATGTATCACAGCTTGTGTAATATGTGAAAACGCTTAATAAACAGTTATAAAAAGCAATAGCTGATGTGAAGGTGGATGTGCAAATTGACAATGATGAATCATTTCCATAAAGCCATCTTTATTCTTGCCAGTGACACGATGATAGCAGCTGTTCTTCAGATCATATTCCAACTGAGAGTTTGAAATCAATTATGAAGTTGGATACTAAATTTACATTGCTCCAAAGAGTCACTACCTTCTAATTCTTGGTGTAAGCTTCCAAGGAAAGATAATTCAGCTGGATTTAGAATCTCTGTCCTTTTGAATAAATATCAATGTTCCATGAG
This sequence comes from Pareas carinatus, assembly GCA_032468095.1. Lineage (NCBI taxonomy): Eukaryota > Metazoa > Chordata > Lepidosauria > Squamata > Pareidae > Pareas > Pareas carinatus. Next base: position 358,579 of record JANHFO010006010.1, on the reverse strand, counting down.
AGGCATTAGAAGAAGGGCATCAATCCAAAGTTTGCTTTCAACATTCAAGAAAGTTCTTTTCATCCACAGAAATCAGATGTAGTGGCGGGATGAAGTGCAACTTTTAGAAGAGAGGAGATTGGGGTTATTATATATTTAATGCAAAAATCTGAAAAACTACCAGATGACAGTAAAGAGACACTTAAAACTCTTTTTGTGACCCGTTAAGGGTCATCTAGACTTTGGCAAAATGGATGTGGTGGCCTAGAATAAGTTATTATTATTTTTCGTTGATTCTTTATGTCCCTATAAAAAACCCTTTTGAAAATTTGCTCTGGGTGGTTATGATATTCTCAAGAAAAAAATACCAAGAGAGAAAGGAGAAAAGAGTAAATGCAAAAACAACTCCCCAACTCCTTTATCCTTCCTTCGTTCTATTGATACATATTTTTAAGCATAACTCAAGGTAGAAGTTGCAATGATTGACAGAAAAGGTCCAATAAGTTTAAGAGCATCTCATGAGAGAGGTGGGATATATTTTATTGCTTAGTCTTCATGAATTTAATTAATACATGCATTTGGTCTAAAAAAATTTCTCTGTTCTTTAAGATACCAAGTGCTACCTATGGATGTTTCCATGTGATAGCATTCTTATTAGAATTGTAGTGTGAACAAGACAAAAATCAATAAGTTATGACAAGGGAATAGGAGTACAAGAAGTGCGATGAGAATATTATAGAAAACTAGAGTATTAAAAATCAGAACAAGATCAGAAATGTTTAGGAAGAATTGTTATTTTTTCTTTTTCCTCCTTGAGCCCCAAAATATGTCTCTAATGTAGCATGATAAGAAATGTCAAGAAGAAATCTGAAAAATATATAATCTGTTACCAACATGACACATTTCTTATTTTATATCATTACCTACCATAGCCTTTTAAGAAATTACACGTGCTTTAGTGGGAGAAAACTTCTATTACAAAACATATAGAAATATCACAATTCTTGTACCAGATGCTCACACCGTTGCTAAGAATATTATTATTGTCATTGATATTACTGACATATTGAAATTGTATGAATCATCAATCTAAAAACATTACTTAAAAGTCCAAACAATTAATTAAATTGCCACGTTAAAAAGAAAAAAATCCGTTTTTGAAGTGTCGGTTCATGTTAACAACTTTTTACTGCAATTACAAACTTCAAGAATGTCTAAATAGAATTCTTTAAGATAGGCAGACAAATTGGATTTTGATGATTAAGAAAAAGAGACCAAAAAAATTATGTCTGATACTTAAATCTGAGATCAATCTATCTAAATTTGACATGCAGATAGGCAAAAATCCTTAACTTGTATATACACTGATTAGTTTTAATGTCAATGATACATATATTTATCCATGACTGGAAACCCCTTATGGACATTTTGCATAAAAAGAAAAAAAAATGAATTACTGACCTACAGTTTTGATTATTATACAAGATAGATTATAAAAAGAAGAGAATTGTGCTATAATCTTAAAATGCACTTAGAGTCTTAGAACATCTAGCCTCTATATGATACTTCATATATTATCCATTTTTGTGGATTAGTAAACCAAAAATAAAAACAAAAATACACAAGACCAGTCTAAAAATCAGTTTCAAAAGCTTGCATCCAAAATACTGTTAGGTTTTTTCCCCAAAAATACTAGGAAAAATTAAATAACAAAGAACAGCATCAAGAGAACTTAGGATTGTCAAGAATCTCAACAATGTATATTTGCAAAAAATGTGTACTGGAATTCTAAGTGGTAAGGGTTTTTTTTTCCAATGAAACTTTAAAAATTTGTTTTAAAAAGTCCAGTAGATTTTAATATTACTGTAGTTCAGTTCATTTTATTTTATTTTAGTCAAGCACCCACATAATGGCGCATACTACAATGTATACCACCAGAACAGAATTCATACAAATTTAATTATCTGATCTTAACCAACAGTGAGATGAACTGTATTCCAAGAACGTCTAAGCTGTAATACATGTGTTAGTTTTTAAGTTGCCAAAGATTTTTGCTCTATTGTTTTCTTTTTCCTAATTAGAGTAAGTTCTCACTTTGTCAGCCCTTTGAGGCAGTCTAGGTCACTGCCACAAGAAATACTAAAACTCTAATTTATTGATATAGCCTATACTAACAGAACCTTAGAAGTCTGCCAGAGTTTCTTTTTCATTCCCTCTTATACCAGAGAGTCAAAACAGGACATTTTTTGACATTCTTTCTCACCCTTTCCTGTCTTTCTGAGATAAACTGATATTTTGTAATGGCTGCCATATCCTTTCTTTAAGGCTACATTTGTATTCCAAAACAAATAGATTCAATATTTACAACTAAAACAGTATTTTCCCTATTCATTTGGCAACAGAAAAGTATGAAAAATGCATTTCATAATATAGAATAACTAGTTTCTGATACCCGTGCTCCACTACGGTAATTAAATTTAGCTCGCTCTGGATCAGCTCTGGTACCTCTCCTATCTCCCCTGTAGCACAGATCCTCCTATCTCCTCAGCTCTCTCTTCTCACTTCTTCCCTCAGCCACCTTCCCTCACTGTGCTGTCACCCTCCTTCTTTGCTTGTCTTCAATCTCCCACTTTGTTCCTCTCTCCCTCTGATCGCGAATTGCTTTTCATTCCCTTCTCAAAAAGTCCAACCCTCGCTGTTCTCCTCCTCCTCTTTCACGCTCTCTCTCCCCTTCTGTGTCTCTCCTTCTTCTTAGTTTATTTATTTATTTTATTTTATTATTTATATTTCTCCCCGAAGGGACCCAGGGCAGTGTACAGCCAATAAAAAACACATACAGATACATAACAATTTAAAATACACAATTAAAAAATAAATTTATCAATGGCTGAAAAATTTAAAAGAGCCGAAATATAAGACCTATTTAAAACCAATTTAAAATTTAAAATTTTTTAAAAAACTTTTTTTGGGAGGAGGTGTGGCTAGACCAAACCGGCTTGAATAAAAAGATAAGTTTTTACGGCACGGCGGAAAGCATGGAGGTCAGAAATAGTTTGAATCTCAGGGGGAAGGTCATTTCAGAGGGTGGGTGATGCCACATAGAAGGTTCTCCCCCTGGGGGCGACCAGCCGACATTGTCTGGCTGACGGCACCCTGAGGAGGCCCTCTCTGTGGGAGTGTATAGGTCGGTGGGAGGTATTAGCTGGCAGAATGCGGTCCTGTAAATATCTGGGTCCTAACCCCCTTCAATGTCTGTTCCTTTTTTTTTCTGCTCTGCGATCCTTCTTTCTTCCGTCTCTCTCTCTCTCTCTTCCTTCTTTCCCATTCTTCTCTCCCTTTCCTCCTGCCCTCCCGTTTCTCCTCAGTCTTCTCTTTTTCTCTCTCCGCCCCCAATCTCTCCCTCAGACTTCTTCTACCTCCTTTTTGGTGCACAAAAATTCCTCACACCAAAAAACCACTTTCCTCCTACTCCCCGTCTACCAGCTGATCTCTCTTTTTTTCTCCGGGTGCGTGTGCACCTCGCGTCAGTTGCCTAGCGGTGGCTGCGGCCCTTCTCTGGCAGACCCATAGGCGCCTTGCCAGTCAGCCCCTTGGTGACAGACACGTTCCCTGCTGCTCAGCTGCTCGGCGGTGAATGCAAGCACCGCCGGTCAGCTGTTCAGCAGTAGGTGCACCCGCCTCCGCTACATTAACAACACGGTGTTAGAGAGAAATGCTTAACGTGTTGTGTGTGTGGGGGGAGGACAAACAGCGGAATGGTAAAAGAGCTGGAAAGGTAGGAGGAGAAGTGTGTGTGTGGGGGGGAGGAAAAGCACAAACACTGAAACAACAGGGTGTAATAGAGAAAGGCACAGTGCAAGGCAGAGAGATGCTGTGGCGCATGCGCACTCGCCTCCTTGTTCCTTGCTCCGCCCCTTGACAATAAATTTTAAATAACTTGCATAAAACTTAATATTTTAAAAAATTGTTTCTTAGTCAGTTCTAAATGGGAAGATAAAGGTGTGTAGGAAATCTCATATTCCTAGCTTCAATACTTTGGGAGATCTGGTGATGTGTCAGTGAGTGAGTGAGTCATTTTCTGTAAAAACTGCCAATTTTGATGGAAAAGTCCAGTCTGTCCATTTAGCTTGGCTGTGCTGAGATCAGATGGAGGTTCATTATTGTCCCCTCAGTTGTTTACAATACCATTGTAAATAGGAAGGAACAAAATGCCCTTTGCTCATTTGATAGGACATTCCCTAAAGCTTTCTGATCAATCATTGCCAATCCCCCTAGTGCATATATGTCCAACAGGCACCCCCACGGGCCGGATACGGCCTACGGATTGTCTGTATCCGACCTGCAGGCTGGACATGGCGGCGAGTGAGGCGCTCCCTGGAAGGGGGGGACCACAGCATGTGTAGGGGGTCTTCAGGTGCAGGGGGCCATTGGCCATGGGGGGACTGGCTGGGGCAATAGTGGGGGTCTGCAGTGGGGTCTGGGGGTCCGTGGGGGGTGTCCCCGGGGATTGCAAGGGGCACAGGTGGTTGGCAGCAGTCTCTGGGGGCAATGGGGGGAAAGGGAGAGGGCGGGCCATGGTGGCTGCGGTGACAATGGCACTGACTCACAATGAAATTGAGTCTGACACCCTTGCCCTAGTGATTTCCATCATCACTAAATACCATTTGGATCCGGTTTCTTCTTGAATAGAACCGAATGGGATTCTCTCTTGGGCAGAGAAAGGGGAGCCCCAGGTCCAACAGAACACTTTCACAGAGGCTTTTTTCCCTGCTAGCAAATGGCACAAACTTTATGCTCTCAAAAACATTAGATAAAGGCATGAACAAATGATCTGTCAATGTCTGTTAGTCACAAAATCTTCATAAGCAGAGGCAGTGATCCTGAAGTCAACAAAGAAGCTAAGAGATTTAGTGCATGGTTAGATGGAAAGAATCCTAACTAGATGCAGCAAGGCCATATCTTTGTTCAGCATGAGGGCGATTCCTCCTAGAAGCGATTAATCTACCAGATGGACAAAATATCAGTAGCGTATGCAACAACTGTGCTTGAAGAGGGCAGACCGTCATCATTCAGCGTTCTAGACTGCTAGAGCTAGTGGAAGCATACGAGCCTGTGCTTCGCTTGTGGTATTTTCCCCAAGGCATTTGAGCAGGCAGTAAAAATGTTGTGCTTCAGCTGCATCAAGTTCAGAGTCTCGGCATCTTTGTCTTCTTCCTGTCGAGATCAAGACTGTCTAGAAATGTGTAACTCATAATGTCCCAGAAATGACTGTTCGGGGATGCTCCAATGAATGGGGCTTGGTTTCTTTCTACCGTTCATTCAACTGCCTTCTTTAAAATAAAAAGGGCAGATTTGTAGAGAGAGGCGGGGGGGGGGGGCAAAGGGGGGGAAGTAGGCAGTGGCAAAACAGGCAAGTCAGTGCAATTTTTGGAACATCAATAACAGATCTAAAGTTTGACATCTGGTTCTCTTTGCAGAGGGTGAAGCGTCCATTGAGGCAAGTCTGTAAGTTCTACAGCATTCAGTCACAGCTGCATGTGAAGATCACTTATTCTCTCTCTCTCTCTCTCCCTCCCTCTGTAATTTCTGAATTTAAAAAAAAATAGCACATTTTTGCTCTGGAAAATCTCCGTGAATGTTCTACCTCCAGAGTGATTGGAATGAGAATGAGGGAGGCTTGTTTCTCCACACTGTGGTCTATGAGTCACCGATTCCTCATTCAGGTGGATGCTAGATGACCTCTTGCTTTGTGATGGTGGGCTGAGGGATTGAACTGGGCTGCTTGGCGACAGTCGCGATGGCCCCCGGAAGCAGTTTGTATTGTTCAGCTCCAGAGCCAGCTGGGGGGGAAGGTTGGGGAGTTTCAGGAGTGGCTGTGGGAAGAAAATAGACTGGGTTAAGGCACAAGTATTTTTCATGTACGGGTAGTCCTTGACTTACGACCATAATCGGGCTCCAAATTTCTGTTGCTAAGTGAGATAGCTGTTAAGTGAGTTTTACCTCATTTTTACAACCTCTCTTGCCACAGTTTTTAAGCATATCGCTGCATTTGTTAAGTGAAGTAACATGGTTGTTATGTGAGTCTGGCTTCCCTTTTGACTTGTCAGAAGGTCACAAAAAGGGGATCACTATGGGAGTCTGGGACAGGGCAACTGTCCTAAAGAGGAGTCAGTTGACAAGCATCTGAATTTTGATCAGGTGACCATGGGGGATGCGGCAATGTTCACAGGTATGAAAAACAGTCGTAGGTCACTTTTTTCTAGCGCTGTTGTAATTTCGGGTGGTCCCTAAATGAACGGTTATAAGTCAAGGACTGCCTGTACACATTTCCTATATATGGGAATTCAGAGGTACATTCTGCAATGTACCAATATGAGAAAAATCGAACTTCTTGTGCATAATACGAAAATATCTTTATTGCAATGAAAACTGCAGGAAAAAGTATGCAAGTTTTTGGGTTCTTCAGAATTATTCATCATCCAAGAGATTGCAAGAAGCAGAAAATCCACCCCCCCAAAATAAGCTGGCTTTTCAGCCATGAGGCCTACAGTAGATGGAAACTATAGATTAAATATACCAGGCAGAGGTAGCATTGTAGACATTTCTATACATCTAATATTTTTGACAAAAAATAAATGCTGATCAACTGAGTTTGGGTGTTTTAAACCTCCAATTTAGCTGAAAGCAGAATTAAAATACCCACAGAGTCTTTTGATCAGCAAAGCATTAAAGAATGCTTCAGTTCTCTTAATAGTTCTTGCACCTTCCTTAATCTCTACAGAGGCATCAATGGTAGGCCTATTGACCACAGAGAGCGAATTAGTTTGATCTAGTGGTTAAGGCATCAGGCTAGAAACCAGGAGACTTGTGAGTTCTAGTCCTGCCTTAGGTATGAAAGCTGGCTAGGTGATTTGGGGCCAGTCACTCTTTCACAGCCCACCTGATTTCACAGGGTTGTTGTTGTGGGAAACTAGGAGGAGAAAGGAGTAGTAGATATGTTTGCCATCTTGAGTTATTTATAAAAATAGATTTAAAAAATAATTAGGGTGGGAGTAAGAAATCTGAGAAAAAGAAGGCATGGCCTTCCTTACACGATAAGAAATGAGAGAAGGTCTGTGGGTACATTTCTTATGAAAGCAGCATATAGCTCTCAAAAAAATAAAATAATACAATCTGATGCTCTTTAGCATTTAGGAGAAACTGCTACTAGATAGTGTAGCTTTCTTCCAGATGACGTCTTCCTGAAATGTTGGACTTCATTTCCCACAGTTATCATTCACTTTGGTCTATAGAAATTAAACATAATTGGAAGATATCATTTTGCCAAAAGCTGGTTTACTATAGCTGAGAACAAACATAGCATTTTTGGACAGATAGATCTTTTAAGCGTGAATACTTACACAACTGTCCATTATGGATCTGAGGAGGCATCGTGTTGGCCACAATGACATTTGTTCCCAAATTCTCCTGGATGAGGTGAGGATGCAGAGGATGATGGTGAGCATGAGGTGTATCACTTGATGAGCCTAAAACAATTAAGAGGAATCTAAGTATTGGACAATATTCAGTGTGGAAAATTACATTCCCTTCTAATCTTTGAAATGACGTTGGTATCAGTAGCTATTTGGACAGGGAATAGATCAGGTTTTTACTTCCTGACTTTCCAGCCTATCTAATAGAAAGTCTGAAGTCTATTGAGTAAGTATTTCTTAAGGTATCATTTTTTTCAAATAGGCAACTGAAATTTCAAAAACAGTATGAAAAAAGTATTCCATCTCATTAAAAAAATCCCTTTACTGTACATGAATTGCAAAATATGGCCACTCAATTAAAAAAACAAAGGATTAACAGAAATCTTGAGTCAGAAGGAAGATCAAACTTTCAAGCAAGGTGAATCACTGATTTTATCTTTCTTTCTGCTCTACCTGAACTGAGATTCGTGGTACTGTACGTGCTGCGCTCGTCTTTCATTCTAGGGGCAAACGTCCTGATGCCTAATTTCAGGAAGGTTTCTGCGACAATATTCACCTCCAAGCAGCATCTCTTGCAACAGGTTGTCAATTTTGGCCATGCCAAACAGTTTAACGAATTGGATTTGCTCAATCATCTGCCACGTGATGCTCTGGAGGGTGGGCAGGAGAAGTAACAGCTCTCCAAAGCGTCCTCGTGAGTCATATTGCCGGTCATTGATGTAGTCTTCCAGGCTCACCTGGACTTGATATCTCATTCGTTTGATCTTGATAGGGTCACTTAGACCTTTAGCATCTGGAATAAAAGGTGAGATAGTATATTATGGCAATTTTCAAGGACAGAGATATTGAAAAGAGTGAGTAGCCCTCTTTCAAGTAATCTGGGGTAATTTCTTGTAGAATGTTGTTCTTCAAAAGGAAAGTTATTAGCTAGTAACTTAAATGGATTAAGCCACTAATCCATCTGGCCCAATATCTCTGACTCTGATTGGAAGCAGCAATCCAAAGTTTCTGGTAGAAATTTCCCTAGAACATTTGAAGTTGAAAGAGTTTGAGTGTGGGACTTCTACATGCCCTCTGCTACTGAATTAGAGACTGAAAAGGCTGTGTCTGCATTATTCTTATATTCTGCTTTGCAAATGTTTTGCATGAGCCCAGATTACATAAAATAAATGCTGGGTTACTAATACGGCCTTTGCCTCCAATGGCCATCAGTTCGTGTTGGACATGGACAATTGCGAGGAGTGAGAGAGCTAGACTCCAAAGTGTTCAACTTCACAGGTACAAAGTCTGGTAGAAATTAATACAGGAGTGCTTTAGTTTATGAAACAACTTTCATAAGCAATTCCAGTTTATGAAATAACAACACCAAACACAACACTAAAGAAACAATTTTGAGGTCTTCTGTAACAGCCTGATCATATAATTGTGCTGAGGAAGGGATAAAACCTGTATCAACCATGAAACATGTTTTCCTCCGCCTATGTACCTTTCTTTTTGATGTATTGAGGACTGACACAATAAAACCAACACAACCTAGGTTAAGTCTGAATTAAGCTGTGAAACAGGATTGCTGCCTCTTTTTTTCTTTTCATACACAGAGCATCCTGGCATAAAAGTGCCAGTTCATTGTTCTCACTATTTCCTATCATACTTTTCCAGATCTGATTGATGGCAATTAAAATGAAATAGTATGCAAATGTTCAGTGTGATTAACACAAAGTGCTACTGAGGCTTATTACTTGCTCTTGGTCATACACAGGACAATCAGCAATGAAATGCCTATTCATTGACCTTTCAAATAGTCTTCTTGATTGTCTCTGAGTTTCTATGGTGATAGAAGCTGAGAGATTTTAATTCCATGTGGACCTGTCTTACTGACCACTTGTTCAGCAACTATTCAAAGTTATGCTGAAAAAGAAGACTAGTGACTAAATTGCAGCCATCATAGCATCCACATCATTGTAATTTGGGATGCTTGGCAACTGGCATGCATTTACGATGATTACAGCATTCTCTGATCACATCATCACCATTTTCAACTTTCCCAACTGACTTCCAACAAGCAAAGTCAATGGGAAAGCCGACAGGCAGTCACAAGTCATAGCCATGCGATATGATGCTTAATATCTTAAAATGATTTGCTTAATGAATGCAGCCAAAACTGACAGACTGATATTAAGTACTTGGTTTGAAGCAATAAATCCCTCAACAATGCTACAGGACTACGATTTTAAAGAAAGCATCCTTATATTCCTTTTCTAATTAATCAAAAACAGCATCTACCTGGATCAAAGAAGATAATGGCTTTCAGACAAGCATATTCATTGTCATCAATTTGCAGTTCTTGAAATGTTAACACCAGCTCATCAAGAATCCGCACAGCTACGCGGCTGATTTCCAGCAATTCAGGGCAGTTTCGGGGGATTATGTGGTCATTTCCTGCAGAAAAATGGGATTATTTAAACTCTCATTCAAATTACTTCATTCTCTGTATACAGAACATTCATTCTGTAATTTGCTATACATCAATATAACAATGATTGATCTTTTTTTTTCTTTGCACCTAACAATCAGTGCCAGTTCAATGTTTAAGCTAGTGGAAATATTTTCTTTTTCTTATCTAGCTACTGAAAAACCAGAGTACCAATCACAGGAGATTAATTCCTCTCCAGCAAAACACAAAAATTAATTAGGTAAATGTAGCATATAACTTTTTTTTATATTACTAATAAGGTCCTCGTAGAACAGTTCTGCTGACATGTAAGTTTAATAAAATACAGATGACTGTGGAGATTCTCATAGTTGTCTCGAAAGTAACTTTTCAAAAGGCAACTGGACTGTTTTTTCCCTGAGGAAGACGAAGAAGACATTTCGCTTCTCATCCAAGAAGTTTCATCGATTCTTGCAAGATGGTGGCGGTGATGGAAGGATTAGTTCTGACAGGATTGAGGGGGAGGGGTAGAAGGATCATATTTCTTTGCTAATGACTGCAAAGATATATT
>JANHFO010006010.1:322728-337365 GCA_032468095.1 Pareas carinatus | reverse complement strand
TAAAGGAGGAGTTAAGATTACAATGAGTAGGGGTTTCTTTTTTACTAGATTATTAGTATAATTTAGCTTATGCTTGTCGGAGAATATGTTCTGTATTTTGCTCTGGGAAGTTAGGGGGGTGAAGGGGAATAGAGGGTAGGAGGCAGGGTTGGAGGATGAGGGAGGGGGAAGGTGGAAAGGGGGAGGGTAGGAGTTGGGGAGGAGGGAGAAGGGGTTAAAATGTTTTTTTCTTGTTTCTTTTTTTGCTTTTTGTACTTATAAAACTTTTTTAATAAAAAAAAGAATCCATTTCCTCAGATGTGGCTGGGCATATACCTAGGCAGGAATATGAAGAACCAGCATCCTGTTTCGCAACAGCTAACTAGAGGCCTAAGGGATGCACTAATTCATAAAATACGAGTCCCACTTCCACCCTTTTCCCTCCTTATAACTGTCAATTCAGAGGGAGAATTGCCTTTAATCTTGGAGGTAACACAGAGTGGGCATTCAACTTGAGTCTGCCTTTAAACTAAAATAGCAGCCATAAATCCATGGTCTGGCAGTAAATTTCATAAGTTAACTACATAGGAAATGCATTCTTGTTTCTGTTCTAAATCATCATTCATATTTAGCCTTTATACCAGTATAAACAGTGTAAGCCTATTTGCAGCTTCTGAAGTTTTATCATTTCATTGTTACTGTCAGTGGCTTATTACAGGTGCCCCAAAGTTCCAAGCCTATCCATTCCCTGTTCTATTGCCCTTGCCATTGCTACTACTGGATAGAAGAGGGAGGGAGGTGTGCAGCTCTCTAGCAATCTTAATGCAGGTAGATTGCTAATCAGGAGAAAAAGAATAAAGTTTAGGATTACTGGGAGAGATTTTCAAGCAATGTCTTCTTCAGAGTTGTACTGTATTAGGTTAAGCGGCGCGAAACTGCTAATACACTTCAGTTGCAAAAGCACCAATACACATTTGTCAATTGGGATTGTTGCAAGCCCAACCGGGGTCTAGAGATGCGAGAAAGCAAGCATGGGAAATTCTGATGCTCTCATTGGTTGCCACCGAGCGACTGTCACTACATAAACCAGTTGCACGACGTTTCTCGCCACTTCAGTCAGGTTGTGCTGTTTTCTTCCAGTTTGATAATATACCGTTGATTGTTTAAAGACAAGACTCTTTAATGCCTCCCACAAAAAAACTCAGAATATAATAGTGGCGATGAGGGTGGGATTCGCTGCTGATCGGAACTGAATGTGAACTGAGCACCAGGGTAGGCAGGAACCTGGTTGGAACTATGTCCCCCCCGCCCCCCGGGTTGTCTGCAAGCAAGCCACGCTGGAAACACAGCCCCTGGAGAATCGATCCGAGGGAGATAGAAGCCAGAAGCACGAAGCATTACAAGAGCACCATAGACCCAATATGGCCAAAGTGAGAAGAATAGAGGAGTTTGATGTGACGCACCCTAAGTGGTGGCGGTCATACATGGCCTGGCTGGAAAACTACTTGAGAGTGAACCAGGTGCTGGAGGATGGCTTGAGAGCTGCAATGGTCCTGTGTGTGTGTGACCCAACCACCTTTGACATTGCCAAGAATCTTGTTGCTCCTGCAGCCTTGGAGACCATCACGTATGATGAAATCAAAAGGAAGCTGCAGGACCGCTTCGACCCCAAGCTCTCTGTGATCGCATGGCAGCACACATTTGAGCAGAGAGACCAGAAACTGTGGGAATCTGCCGAATATGTAGCCATCCTGCGCCAAGCAGCCTGGTTATGTTGGTTCACTAACTTGGAAGAGTGTTTGAGGGACCACCTTGTCTGTGGCCTCAGAAACAGAGCGCTCAAAAAAAACTTTTTACAAAGGAGCCACTGATCTTCCAGGATGCATTGAAGGAGGTGATGGCTGAGGAAGCTGCAAGAGGGGCTGTCCACGCCTTATGCCCCTCAAAAAAAATAACTCAGAGAAACAAACAAGTACCATCCACCATGAGGGTGCTAAGCTTGTGCCTGAGCCAGAAGAGGTTGACTGGTTGCACAGACATCCAGAAAAACACCAGACACCAGCGGACAAGAGAGCTCCGACTCCGCCTGAGTTGCAGATGCCAACATGAATGAGAAGAATGCAGGTTCTACATTACTATTTGTCGGGCATGTGGCAAACAAGGCCACATTGCTGCCATCTGCAAGGGTCAGCCAAAGAACACGCCTCGTGACAAGGCCAGAAGAGGTATTGAGCCCCGGAGGAAGGGCAGGATTGATTATTGTGCAAGCCGAATGAGCCTCCTTAGGACAAGTGCCCATTGGCCCCTCAAACTGAAGTTGCGACTACAGGTCAAACTTCAAGGGGTCCCCTGTAGCATGGAGCTGGACACTGGGTCAGCTCTGTCAATCATATCACAGGGGACATTCAAGAACATTTGTGAGCGTGGTGAAAAAAGAGTCAGACTTTGGCTGTCAACTCTTCTGCTCACAGACTTGCAGAACGTTCGAGTTGCAATAAAAGGGGAAGCCGCCTTTCACGTCCAGGTCAAGAGATTTGAAGATCCCTTGGATGTAGTGGTAGTCGAGGACCACTGAGCAAGCTTCATCAGACTCGATTTGTTCGATGCCCTGGGCATTCAAGTGACAAGCACCAACAAAACACAGGCAGCCGATCTGATGGCTGTCTGCCGAGAGTTTGCTGATGTCATCAGCTCCCAGTTGGGGACGTACAAGGGGCCTCCGATCGCCCTCCACCTTGATCCTATTGTAATTCCGGTATGGATCAAACCTCACAGAGTGCAATTCACCCTGAAACCAAAGTTTTATGCCATGATAGACAAGCTTGTACAACAAGCGGGGTGTGGGAAACTCTCAAAGACACTCCACTCAAATCAAATAGGGAGGTACATATATGTGCAGATTGCAAATGCACTATAAATAAGGCACTACAGCAGCACGTGTACCCAGTCCCCGTAGTCAGACACATCTTTGCATGACTACAAGGGGGTCGTTGTTTACCAAATGTGACTTGCACAGGCCTACTAGCAGCTGCCAGTGGATGATGCCATGGCAGAAGCTAAAAACATAGTAATCCACGGGTGCATTCAGGGTCAGGCGCCTGCAATTCGGGGTGAGCATAGCTTCAGGATTCTTCCACGGACTCATGGAAAGAATGCTTAAGGGCATCCAAGGTGTATGCCCTTACTTTGATGACATTGTAATTGCAGGGGAGTCCATAGAGAATTTAGCTGAACAGCTCAAGGCTATCCTTCAGCAGCCAGTAGACTACAGCCAATGTCTACCCAGGCAGACTGATGAGCGGGAGGACCAGAACACTTTTGAGGCTCTGTGGCACTCAGAATGGTCAAGAAGGCCTGCTAGTTATCTAAAAGATTATGTCCAGTCTGTCACTGCATGCCTTCTCTAGGGGGGAGGGGCGTACTGTATTAAATTAAGTGATGTGAAACTGCTAATGCACATCAGTTACAAAAGCAACAATACACATTTGACAGTTGGGATTATTGCAAGCCCAACTGGGGTTTAGAGACATGAGAAAGCAAGCACGAGATATCCTGACGCTGTCATTGATTACTGCCAACCCGTTGTTATTATATAAAACAAGTTGTGCGGCATTTCTCACCGCTTCTGTCAGGTTGTGTTGTTTTGTTCCAGTTTGATAATAAACCATTGATTGTTTAAAGACAAGCCTCTTTAATGCCTCCCACAAAAAGCCTCAAAATATAATAAGAGTCATCATAGCCATCCCAACAATGACAACCCTTGTGCTTCTAGGTGCACATATATGTGTATGAGAACTTCCAATTTGTGATTTGACACTGCTGTTCATGTGAACTTTACTGCAGAAAAAAACTGTTCTCCTCTGTTTGGATGCTGTGTTCCAACGAATCAAAGCACTTTGTTGATTAGTGATGTAATAATAATGATTAAGTTCTTTTTGGAAATCTTAATAATTTCTTTCCTATTTCTATTTGTCCCAGATAATAATTCAGTTGGCAATCAACAGCTGTGAATTATTTCTATCCAGGTAATGTCTTCCAGTGGTATTATGGTATCTGAAAGCAAAACTGGGGGGAAAAATCACTCTTATCTGATCTGCATCTTTAGAGGCAGGGAAAAGGGAAAATTTTAATTTCCAGATGAAATGCAGAACAACCATTGTCTTATTTGCCTTGATATCTTACATTATAATTCTTCTAGTCATAGTTATAGATACATCTACCTCAATTAAACAGATTACCTCTCTGTGTTACCTGTGATACATCACTTAAGACTCACTAAGGTACTGCCCCAAACTGCCTAGTTTGTCTTTCCTTTTGACCATATGGCGGTACTTATAGGAGACTTCCTTCATTTTACCTTCTTAATAATTCAAGCAAATAGACTGACTTGAGAAACTGGTCCAAAGTTATTCAGTGAACCCGTGATCCGGTAGTGACTTAAACCTAGATCTTCCCAACATAAGTCTAACACTTTAACTATTATTTCATACGCATTGTCAGATATATCATTGAAGTTCCTGTCAGACGTGGAAGGGGGAAATGGCTGTCTTCTATAGAATTTTATAATCTACGCTGCAGTCTTCAAAACTGTTTATAGCATACCCGTACAATAAAAAAGCAAACTCAAATGATTATTCATGAAAGGATCTTACCTTCTTTCTTCATTCCTGCTCGAAAACATTTCTTTAGCCTACAGTATCGACACTGGTTCCTTTTATCCTTGTCTACAACGCACTGTCTATTAAACCTGTAAAGAGAAGGAAGGAGACATGATTTGAAAATAAATTGATCTACAATTTTAACACAGAGTAAATTAAGTTTGCTGCAGTAGTACATTATGAAATGTAGTGCAAATTGCAGCCGTTTGATATTGAATATTAAATATCAGAAGATTTTTTTTTCTTACAACTCTTCTATATCTTGTCTTTTCCAGACAAATCTTCCTGTTTCTTAGCCAAGTTAAAATGTACCTGAAATGCTTTTTGTAGACCTTCTGGACTAAGTGAAAATGTAGACCACAGATAAATGAGTTTTAAGAAAGAGAATGAAACCCAGGGTGTTTTTGTTTTCATTTCATCAAATCCAGAATCAGAGTTGGGGCCTTATATTTCAATCTCAAGCTTGATGCAGGAAATCTATTTATGGCAGGTGACTCTTCAGCCTTTTCTATAAGAAATCTAGCTAGGGTAAAAACCCCTTTTAGTTGTTAATTGGTTTGTTCTCAAAATAGCTCTTATTATTTATGAAATTTCTTCTTATACCTAACCAATATCTACTCTCCCGAAGCCCAGAAGATCTGCACTTACCCATGTAAAACAGCATAAAATAATTTTTTGATCTTTTTTTATAGGACCACACTTAATATTTTTGAAAGATGACATCATGCTCCCAATTTCTTTTGCTTCTATTCTCCAAGCTAAATATATTTACTTATTTCCCTGATTTCTCTTTGATATAGTTCTTGATTTAAGAAAGAGTACCTCACAAAACTGAATCTTGTTACCCTTTAAATGTTAACAATTTATCGTTTTAGTAAACATTCTATTCATTCTGCCTTCCTTACCTGCAAGAATACATATGGTTCTTCCTGACACTTCTTCTGAAGAACCCTTTGCAGCCATCACAACTGGATGCTCCGTAATGCTTCCCTGTAGCACGATCTCCACAAATGGCACATAACACACTGGCTCCAATGTTGTTAGAAGCATTGAGATTTGTAACTTCAGATGGGGAAGTATCTGTTCAAGAAGATATGCAGGAAGCAATTATGAACTAACTAGGACATAAGCTAAATCAAGAAATCACTAGGAGTATGCAAGTTCATACAAAACCAGCAGCAGTAAAGCTTTAAGCAGCTCTCTGATCCATTCGATTTTCCAACAAATTGTCCTAAAACATACTAAATTAAACCTGCATTTTATTTGTTTTGTATTCATCATCTGCAATCAAATATTGTGTTCATTCAAACTAGCATTATCTATATTTTTGCAAACATATGCTTTTGATTAAGATTGAGAAGACACTGGCTTGGGCACTGCCAATCCTGCTTCAGAATCATTCTAAAAATGCAAGCCTTCACATCAATGAGAGGTTGCCCCATCAGTCAATGCGGCCTAAGAATACCATATACCAGTGATGGCGAACCTTTTAGAGACAGAGTGTCCAAACTGCAACCCAAAAGCCACTTATTTATTGCAAACTGCCAACATGGCAACATGGCCCCTCAAATATTGGTGCCTCCTGCACCCTCCTATAGCCGTCAGCAATCCCCTGCGTTCGTTGGCGATCTGCCGGTGGCCTCCCGGTGGCCTCCCCCAGCTTCTGGGGCTTAAATGTGGCCCACTGCAAGCCTTCTGTGGCCCATCACAGCCCACCTGGAAGCCTACCTCAGCTTTTGTGGCCTGCTGTTAGCTATGCTCCCATCCAGGTCCTCTCCTCTCTCACCTACGCCACAGACTCCACATCGTATTTGAACCGCCCACCTTGCCACAGGCAGCGGAGGAAGGAAGCGTTCCCATTGGGCTGCTGGGCAGAGGGGCAGATGATGTCAGAAATATCCCCAGGTGCGCGTGGAGAGGGGGAGAGGAGCCCTGAATTCCTCTGATGTTCTAGTAAAGAACCCTGTGCTAGGGCGATGGCGTGCGTGCCCCCAGAGAGAGCTCTGAGTGCCGCCTCTGGCATGCTTGCCATAGGTTCATCAACACTGCCATATACCCTTGAGTACTCACACTTTGTAAGATTATAGTCCACAAAGAGCATCTTCAGCCCACCATTGTTCAACCCCAGATAGTTAATAGCTGAACACAGAGAATCCAGAGCGAATCCAGCTTCTAGACTATATAAAGCAATAACCATCCCTTCCTTTTCAAGAAAGGATGAGGAGGAAGCATGAAGGGAAAAACGTTTCCAACAACTCTTGCCCCAGGATATGGTGTAGGAGTTTGTCCACCTATATTTATGTGCATTTAGTCTGCAGAAGCATTCTTCCTGACAGGCTACGGGATCATTTGTATGGGCAGGTTCCAATTTAGTATGATTACAGAGGAGCCTTCCTTTCACCATGGCACCAGTCAGTAAGCCTGTGAAGTTTGTTAACTATTATCAAAATAGAGAAACTTCAAAGCTCTTCCTTTCAACGTGTTATCAGATGAGCAAATCCTGTGCTATACAGTCAATCTTGAAAGTAATCAAAACTCCATTTTGGGGCTCCTCTCCAGGTTGCTGTGTGTATGAAATGCAAGCTAGGAAGCAGAGGCATTAAAGGCACTTTCCAAAAATGTGCCCCCGAGTGCAGATAAAACATTATGGAACATGCATATCTGTTTAGTCTTGAAAAAAAGGGTAAAAGGCTTACTATACATTCACGTTGTTTCAAACCTTAAAACAGGCCTCATGGTAAGTTGGTATGTGATCCTGTTATTGTAGATAGAGGAACAAACGAATGGCAGAGTTGGGGTTTAAACTAGGTCGAGAATACAATTGTAAGTAATACGTTGACTAATCTCTTCTATAATCTATAATATTTATACATAATCGTTTTACTCAATGCTCAGAAAGCAGTGCACTATTAAAATGAATGCCCAACAAGATAAAACTAAATATATCAATTAAAAACAAAAGGAAAGAGAGCTTTAACACAATAAAGTAGAGTAGAGTTAACCAATAAAAATGCTATTGTCACTAAAAGATGATGGAATTTATTTAACCTTTCTACAATGGTCACTGCTACAGGTAGTTATTCTTGAATACTCATCAAACTCATTTATATTTCAATACATAGTGAGTCCCAGATGTTTATGAGATATTCTTAGTTACTTTGTTCAAGTATTTTGATTTGATTCATGAGCATATTTATACTTTTATAGCGAATGCCACTTTTAAGAACATTTATTTGTATTATAAAATATGTCAGAAATATTTATTAGCTTTACATGGCATATTTATAATTTTGCTATACTAAATAAAGACATTTGATGTTGCATTTTTGCACCTTAGTATTTTACCTTATGGTTTTGTTCAAATTCTCTCCTTTTTAGAAAGTAGAATAAGGAACTGATCTGCAAATTATGGGCAGTTTCATATGGGAGAAAGAGGTCACTCACATGTGCTCTTCTCCCAAGATATTTGGTGCTTTTAGAAAATAATCAACACGTCTAAACATTAGGTTTAAAAATAAACTGAAAACCAATTCAATTATTTCAGTACTAGTGTTAAACAGTATACAAAATACACCACTAACAGTACTACTGAACATTTTATGATAAGTGTAATTTTCAAATAGAAATCTAAACAAGTAATAATTAAGATCCGAATCACTGAATTTAGATCTGTTCTCTTTCTCCAGAAAGGGATGCAGTTGCTTCAACAACAGACGTACTCCTGATTATTGCTACCACCATAGTATATTACAAAAGCAAAGTTAGTGCCAAGTTTTAAATCTCATTCTGTTCACACAAATGCTGTTACCCAGAAGAGGAATGGCCCCAAATCCTGAGATGTCACTTGGCTAATAGGCAGTTCATCTAGTCTGGACTGAATCTCAGGTTCTTTACCCTCAAACACTTCTTTACTGGGATCAGCTAATTGTTTAGCATTTCCTCAATCTCTTTGTCATCATTTGAAAAAGAGACAGAATTTGATGATATCCATATAGAATCTGCTTTGAAACTTCAAATGATTCACTCAGTAGTTCCATATCAAAACTAAAAAGCACAACATTGAGGAACTGCATACACTAAGGGGGTTGAGCAATAGTCTCCTACCATAGCTTTATGAGTTAGACCCATCAGAAACTCACATTCCATATTGACCAAGTAATGTAGGATAGCATGGTCAACAGTCCTGAAAGCAGCTAAGTGGTTAGCAAAATTATGAGGCATGCACCTTCTGCCAAGTTTCCAACGTAAATCTTCTAATAAGGTGACCATTGACATTTAGACTCTATCATAATTTTTATAGTTATATTAGAAGCTTCCTTAAGGATCTTATTTTAGGCTTTAAGTCACATTGTATTTATAACACATTCATTCAATGTTTTTTAAGCATTGAAAACATTTCATTTACATTGTTCCAACTGCCTCACAAAGTGAGTCAGTACTCTGTTTTGATAGTATGGGTGGAGGAGAGGGATGAGAGAGAAATCAGTAGCATAGATAAGGCCTAAACAGGGACTTCCTCTTTCAAGGTTTAACCTATTCCCATGAAAAGCAATGAGAGAATCTAGGTTGATTCCTAAACCGGGAGGGCCGACTGAGTATATGCACCCATCACTGCTTGGGCTACCACAATCATTATCAGCAACACTCTTCCAAATGCTCGGAAACCAATCAACCATTTAGGAAGGAGAAGCAGCACAACAGAACATTGTGCTCTACTCTAGTCTTTCGAAGATAGTCCTGAAAGACACTAGGGCAGTGGTGGTGAACCTATAGCACATGTGCCAGAGGTGGCGCTCAGAGCCCTCTCTGTGGGCATGCACGCCATAGCCCCAGAACAGAGTCTTTACTAGAAAGCCAGAGGGATGCGGGGTTCCCCTTCTCCTCTCTACGCGGGCCTGGGGACATTTCTGACATCACCATCCCTTCTGCCCTGCAGCCCAATGGGGAGCGCTTCCTCCCTCCTCTATCTGAGGTAAGATGAGCAGCTCAAATGTGGCATGGAGTCTATGGCGAAGGTGAGAGAGGAGAGGAGCTAGGTTAGAGGAGAGCATAGCTCACAGTGGGTCGCAGAAGCTGGGGTTGATTGCTGGAAGGCCTGTGGCCTGTGGTTTCTCAACTGCTTGGGTTTCTGTTGGCCAAGACACTAGCTAATCCAATACTTTCATAAGTTGTTTTGAAAAACATTACAAAGCATTTAAATAAATATAATGGAGTGAGAATTATCTTTTTAGTGACTTATTTGTATTTTACTTAAAATGCAAAATGGCAGCTTCAAGACTATTTCTCTAATATGTGTTGTATTTGTAATTCAGAACTTCCCTTTTCACTGAAAGCATATTTTCTTCTCACTTCCACATTGGATCCTATCAATAAAAGGCACCTTCCGCTCTTCTGGAACAGCAAGCAAGGTAGATTAATGAGTGATGCTGCTAGCAGTGATGAGTGTGCACATTTGATTACTGTATACTTTTTCCACAATATTTCGCAATAATTTTGGGGGGGAAGGTTGAGTAACTACTCCTTGTCTTTACCAACTGATCGTAATTGTCCAACAAGCATCTCCAAGAGAAAAAGGAAATTCTGATAGAAAATGTAAAATTGCAAAATGAAGGAGGGGGTGAAAAAAGAGATGATAAGGATCTGATAGTAGTCAGCTTGAGATTTCTTTGGTCAATTTATAACCAAGCAGCTATGCTATACAACAAATTGTACCAAGTAATTAAATGATACTTGCAAAGGGAAAGAAAACAAGATAAAGAGTTCATTGTATCATAAATCAGATAGATAGTTATTTTGCAGACTCTCCCCGGTGAGATCAGTGCTTTGTGATCAGATCTTGTGAAAGTTGTTGTCCTATTTATGCATTTACCTGCATGCATTAGCCAACTGGCAAATTTTTCCAGGGTGGCCGTGGTGATTAGTTGCTCTTTTACTCTGATGAACTTTCCTTTCACATTCAACTGGAATGTACCTTTCAGTAATTTAAGATGGTTATTCTGTGTTCCAGAATGGCTATTCTGTGTTCCTGGATGACACAAGTCAGGAATGTTGATATGATATCTCTGGAAGAACTTGGCAAGGATTACAGGCAGCCCTCGATTTACAACAGTTCATTTAGTGACCGAAGTTACAACATCCCTGAAAAAAGTGACCTAGGAACATTTTTCACACTTGTGACCATTTCAGGATCCCCATTGGTCACGTGATCAAAATTCTGACTCTTGGCAACTGACTCATATTTATGACGGCTGCTTGTCCCGAGGTCCTATGATCACCTTTTGCAACCTTCTCACAAGCAAAGTCAATGGAGAAGGCAGATTGACTTAACAAACATGTTACAACTGCAGTGATTCGCTTAACAACTGTGGCAATAAAAGTCATAAAATGAGACAAAACTCACTGAACAAATGTCTCACTTAGCAACAGAAATCTTGAGCTCAGTTGTGGTCATAAATTGAGGATTACTTGTATTATATCCCTTTGTATTTTCAAGATTCAAGATACCCATTTTTCTAAGTCCATCCTCATAAGAATTAATTTTATTTGATCATTTCTATCTGCCTTTCACTTTGCCTTTGGCAGTTTCTAGGAATCTTCCATAAAACATAGTAATCACAAATGAACAGATTGGAGTCTGACCAATGTAGACAATAGGAGAATTATTGCTTCCATTGATTTGGAAACAACATTTCAGTGGATGGATGCATGTATACTTTATAATTATATGCATCTGTAATTGCATTTATCTTTTGAGCAGTCGCATGCATTCAGATTGTAATAGGATTGTGCAGTTAATAGCCTTTAATAGTTTGGTAAAGTTTTACAAAACGAAGAACATGGTGCATGTGCTTCCCTGTGTACCCAAGGTATATTTATGTAGAGAGGACTCTTTTTCGACTTCAGTCAATTTCCAGCAGGTGTCAGTAACAGCCACACCCAAATGTCAATGCACACTTTGTGGTGACCCTAGGGATACTGTATTCAAGGTACTATACAAAAAGCTATAAAAATCTGAACATAGGTAAAGGAAGAAAAAAATGAACTCATTCATTACTAATTTTAGTAGTTTGGAGAATTACATTCTGCGTACAACTTTTCAGAAAAATCACTTTCATTTTAGTCACCTCTATTATTATCTTTTTCACATTAACTTAGAAGCAATACTTCAAAAATGTAAGTATGAAAAATTGGCAGTAATATTCCAAATGAAAAATTGAGAAGATTATCACTAAACCTTCGATAGATACTCTCCAAAGAAGACTGGGAATGGCAGTTTTGAGGGGGAGCTGGGAATTTCCTAGTGCTTCTCCCTAGAACATCTTCCATAGTTTTGTGTTTATGTACAAGCATACAACTGTATTTCCTTTTAAGATGTCCTAAAACATTGTTGTATGACAATAAGGAAATCAGGTACCATTTCCAGAAAATGCAGAATACATCTCTCTAACAATAGACACAAAATATCATAAACTAGCTCATTTTTTATTTCATAACATGCTGTTTTCCAAACAGAAAGTTCTGAATTTCAATGAATGCCACTGAAGTTGTCAGACTCACTGAGGCAATAAGGTACACAGTGTTATGCCAATTAAAATAAAGAAAAGGATCGAGAGAAAGGCCACAGCCTTTAAGAAAAACTGCATAATATAAAAAAACAGACTTAGCTTATAACTAATCATAATAGAAGCGGTAATGATAACTTCTTGTTAAATCCTACACAAAGTGTGAAAGTGTCCAACCGAAGACAATAGAAAACATTTTTTAAATTATACAGCTGTATTACTGTGTGAAATGATAATAGTAATAATAGCAAAAACTTAATCATATATCATCACAGTTCCAATTCTGTGTGGGATTGTGTACACATTTTGAATTATATCCAACTATGTTTATGGGGTATTATTCTCGAATATGAACGTATAATACAGGATCACAGTGGCAGACCCCTGGATTACCCTTCACTCTTAACTGCAGATTATTACGGCACAGACAATATGAAGACTTTTCATTGGGATAACTCTATCAAAAGAATAATTTCATTTCCTATAGGCCCTTGAACTCAAATCACTTCTTAAACAATACAAAGTTAAGAGTTGCATTCCTCCTTTTAAAGCCTACTCCTACAAGAACAATCACCCAATTTCATTTATTTTCCTTGTATGTTTCCCAACCATGCTTCCTTTTGAAGCTTCTTCCTATGTTTTCCATAGACAGGTTTGTGCGTAGTGCAAGAGAAAGCGATAATATGGCTTTGATTTCTATACCACAGCCATCCTGTGAAATAGCAGCACGTTAAAAACAAGTAAAATCCCAGACAAAACGCATGGGGGGAAATATTTGTGCCTGAGGGGATCAAAACCTCCTCCACCCCCAGACTTTGACATAGGTGGAGGATGGAACTAAGCATACTGTAATCATGTCCGCTCCATGCTATCTGACCGCTGTCAAAAAAAACCCCAACCCCCCAACTTCTGAATCTTTCCTGTCCCCGACCCAAACTTTGATAGAGGAAAACAACATTCTGAAATGGACTTACCACTGCCCATTGCCAAGACTTGCATGTTCTCAAACTCCAGTGTCGTGTATGCAGGATCTAAAGCTGCACTGTAATCTGCCATCTCCATGTCTATCAGGGCTTTGGAAAGGCGCATTATCATCTGCAAACACGGGCCAGATTGCAGCGATTCCACAGCCAGAGGTTATTGGCCCCCTCAACCTCTCCAACTGATTTTGCCGGCGTCCCCTATCTGTTGGCCTTTATTTCAGATATTTCTCTGAAAGAATCTGCTGCACTTCAAGGCCTATACTACCCAAATGGGTGGAGGCAGGAGGCAAGGGGGGTTAATCGTTAATCATCTCACCCACTAGTGAACACTGCTGGTGTTCAGCCTCTTACTTCTTTCTGCTTTGCTTTTCTCCCTCTCTATTCCCTGTTGACAGTTGTTTATGACTGGCTTCGTCACTACCTTGTTGCTGATTTCTGCTCCAGGACAGGTGAAAAAGCATAGCAAAGGGCCTGCTATCTACACCCAGCTTTCCCCAGTGCAGTGTGGTACCTAAGCTGTCATTATTAAGATTGCTTTATTGGTCTCAGAAGCTGCAAGGATCACTTCTGAAAGGCAGAATGCCATTTCCATCTTCCATCTGGAGCTGCTGTCTTGTTCCTCCATCTACTCTTTCTCTTCCTCTCTTCTCTTCTCTTCTCCCACGCCCTTTCATTTCTCTGTTGGATGAAGGTCATCGGAATGGTAATTTACACACTGTCATACACAGGAACAATGCGGGACTTTCATTTTACTTCCCTATAAAACCATGTTTTACAGGCTCTGACTTCATTATCAACAACTCCCTCCACAGCATTTACCTACAATAGATCTTTCAGTGCCAGGCACGTAAATGCAAAATGCAACACTGACTGTGTCCATGGATTCCAAAACCCCACCTTCCTGGTGATCCTCTCAGCTCAAAAGGTACACAGGATTTGGGCCAGGTGACATCTAATGCAGAAGAACCAAAGATTCTTGTTTAGGAGGTAAAAACAGCTGAGATTAGCTTGGAGCAGTGCTATCCATTGTTTCTCCTTAATCATTTTTCTTTTTTCTGAAAAAGCTGACCAACTCCTTTGAACCTGGGTAGTATAACACAGGAAGTCTTTCTCTGCCCCCACATTTTTTTCTGATTAGGACTTATTCAGGGGTTGGCATTCTATACAGCCCCAAGTTTTCATGAAAACCTTCTAATCATTTTGCAACCCCATGTCAATCTTTTCACCATTTTCAGATGGCAAACATAAGTTAGATAATGTGAGTCCTAAAACAGACTTTACACAGTTGAAAGACTCACATCTTTCAATTAAACAGTAAAAAAAAAATCTCCATCCATCACTGGTGATATGGGTTGCCCCACTTGAATAATTGATTTTCGTTAGAAAAAGTTTTTATTGGTTTATCAAAAAAAAAACAAAGAAGTTTTTTTTACATAAATCAAATTTTCCTTTACA
>JANHFO010006010.1:244379-260638 GCA_032468095.1 Pareas carinatus | reverse complement strand
TGGAGGAAAGGGAATGGGAAGAGGGGGAGGGAGTAGGGAAGGGGGGGAATTGGCCGCCTGCCATCTCTCTTGATCCTGGGATCCGTCATCAAGATGGGCCCCTGGTGTTGACGGGCCAAGCCTGCAAGGGGGGACGGGAGATGAGGTTGGTGGTCTGGGATGTGAGCCAGAAAAGGCTTTCTCTCCTAAATTGGGATGAAGGGCGCTGCCTCCCCCTCCCTGCTAGGAGGCCCCTCTTTCTCCCGGAGCCGCATTTCTAACCCGATTGTAATCACAGTTGGTTTATCATATGTATGTAGGTATTGATCCTATACACCGGAGACAAATTCCCAGAGTGTCCAGACACACTTGGCAAAAGAAATTCTGATTCTGATGAATTCTGATTTTGAAGTTCGTAGTTTGAGAAAGAGCTTAGTGGGGCTACGGAATGTGTTCCGCATTAAGAATCGACAATTCATGTATATTGCTTTTTCCAGTTTTTTTCTTGACCTGTCTGCAGACCCCCTGGCAACTTGCCACCGACCCCAGGTTGAAAACCTCTCATCTAAATCCTGCTCATTGAAGGAATTCAAATTAAAAGACCCCAACATGTAAATTATTCAGGGTCCACCTGAACACATCCAGTAAAGGTGACTTTGTGGTCCCTATTGGGCAATTTGTTCCACAGGCTAACTGACCTTCACCTTTTCTAAATTTTGGGAAGAATAAGCAGGAACAATTGTACAAATTAACAGAATAAGCTAATTGCTAGTCCTGAGAGTACTTCTCTTGAATTGCAACCCAGTAAAAACTAGCTCAGTGTCTCTCAAATTTAAGCAGGGTAAGATCTGGTTAATACTTAGAAGAGAGATCGCAGGAAAAATCCCATGATTTAGATAAGATTAGCAAGTCAAACACTTTAGAAGAGGGCAGTGGCAAATGACTGCAGTATTGTTATTAAGAAAAGTACAGGTGTGCAGTTACAAAACCACCAACACTTAACTCAAAGTAGAATTTACTTTTGTTAAATAGTAATCTGTTTAACTCAACCAAAAGTAAACCACATAGCTTTGTTAAATTTATAATTGTAGCAAGACTGCTAATTGGTTAATTTTTTATTGATGCAAGCTTTCTTCAGAGAAGTTCTAACTTTAAAAGTACGGTAATTAAAGTTATCTTTAAAAGTATAGAAGAATGTCACATTAATAAAATAAAAAAGTTTTCCATTGGTTGCATGCATCAATTTAAGAAATGCAGCTTTAGGTAAGCATATGATTTGCAAATGATAATTCTAATTCAGTCTTGTTTATCCCCAGGTAGAAATGGAAAAACTCTGGGATAAACAGGACTGAATTAGAATTGTTGGTTGCAACCTGTATGCTTACATAGAGGTGCAGCTCGATTTAACACTGAGGTGTTTTTACTATGATGTACACAAAAAGCAGTAAAGGCTCTGTTGCCTAGGGATGGGGGGGGGGGATAGGCCAGAAATCCACAGCTAACTACTTTATTGGGCCATGTGAAGTTTTATCATAGCCTGTCAGTTTGATGTTTATAAATATCTGCTTTTTCTTATTCTTTTTGATGAATATTTTCATTTGAAATTTGACTAGATTGTATTTTGGGAGAAATTTTTTAATTCCACTCTGGGTAAAAGGTTAAATCATTACTGCTGTCATTTTTTGATTACAACCATAGTTTACCTCACTCAATATACTACTGTTGTTGAGAGTAATAGGAACTGTACAAGTAATTCTTGAGTAACAACATTTGCTAAATGATTTGAAATTATGGTGAGCCTGGAACAGGTGCTTTATGGCCATTATAAAATGTTGTGCCATGTATCATGTGACTGCATTTTGGGCACTTTGTAACTGGCTTGCTGAAAACCAATTGTAGCATCCTGTAGTCATGCGACCGTGATTTACAATGTTTGGAAAAATGGGTTCACATTTATGACCGTGGTGACCACAGCAAAAAAGTCATAAAATTAGATCCAATGATGTGGGTATCTTGACTTGTGACCATAACAACTTACCATTGTAAATCTCATCCCAATTATAGTTAGAAGTCAAGGACTACCTGTAATTGAATCTTGTTAAAAGGTGCTAAATTGTACTTTTTCATTTTACATTATTTTAGAAATTCTGTACATTGTTTTAGATTAAATCAGATGTTGACTCTCCTGTTACAGGAGTTGTAAATATAAATGCAAAATCCCCCCTAACAGATGCAGAATTTAATCAGGATGGATATAGTTTACATGATTTTGCTTACCCTATATTGCTTGATGCTCACTGTATTTTTTCTTCATTTTCTCTCTGGCAGCTATTTTGTGAAACTTGCCTGGGGCTGGACACTCTGTCTGCTGTTGCCATTCATCTCTCTCACCAACTACAATGTCCTCCAGAATATTTTGTCTGTACTTGTTCGTCTTTTCTCACTGGTGGTTGGCACTATCATTTGGTATATATGCACAAGTACATTTTTGCTCGTTCAGGACTTCACAGGCAGTTGTTACAAATCATCTTTCCTTGCTGTAGTGACTGAAGAACATTTCAGCAAACTACAGTGCCTTCAAGCTGGTGGGATATGGCAACATTTTGATATCTCAGGACATTCCTTCCTCCTTTCATATTGTGTTCTAGTGATTCTAGAAGAAATGGCTGTGATGCCTAGTGTGAAAACCTTTCGGGGTTCTAGACAGCACATGGTGGTGAACAGTTTATTCCTAGCACTGGCTTGTTTGACTTTTATCTGGCTTTTCATGCTGCTTACTACTGCTGTATATTTCCACGATTTCTGGGACAAGTTTCTTGGCACTTTGGTGGGCCTCTTTGCTTGGTATGGAACATACAAAGTTTGGTACATGTCCCCTTTATCTCCTGGACTTCCTCCCCAAAGAACGCTTTATTTCCCAAAGCTTAATCGTAGGCTATAAAATCAATTTTTGATCAGATTCTGTTGTAAAGAATATTCATTTTTAATTATCTAAATTTATTTCCTAGAGTCTAATTGTGAGACATAAAATCAGTTTGTGGATCAGAATCTGTTTTAATGAATATTCATTTTAAATTATTTAAGTTAATATGAATATTAACATAACTATTTAAAGTGAGTGGCAAAAGACCAAATACTGTTTGTATTATGAGTTTGTGGTATAATTCTTGAAAGTAGTTGCTGTATTAATAATATCAAGAGTTTGTTAATCTTTGCTAACTTAATGGAAACTATTAACCAGATTGGTATTAGAATAACCTGAGAGGAAAATACTCCTCTTAAAAATTGTACTTTTGACTATGAAGAGGCAAATTTAATAGACAAAAATGCACTTAGATACAAAACTCATATACATTTTATTACAAAAACAGCTCAATAAATGAACGTATTTTTGGTTAGATAGATTAGATAAGATAAATTGGCCAAGATTGTACCTTATTTGAGGATCTGATAATTAACTGAATGATACTTAAACATTTTGTCTCAAATTATCTTGCTTGAAGATGTAAAACAAAATTTTCTTTAAGTCAATATATTAATACAAAGAAAAATAGCCAGATTAGTTCATGGTATTTATTGCCACAGGGAGATTTTGGATTTAAAACAATTCTCCCCATCATTCTGTTTATTTCAACACTCAACTTTGTACGGATGAAATAGCTTGCATCATGCACCATTTTTTCTAGAATTTATCTGGCTTAGAATATCTTGTTGTGTCATGTTTTTGGCAACGTGGTATCCCTGAATATTGCAAAATGCTTTATGTCTATAATCAAAGCTATTCTGTTAGAGCAGGCTGTTGCATGCAGGATTGCAGCTTTCACATTCTCTGCTCTTCCAGTTGTTAATTAAAGATGGCAGTTAGGAAATCTACAGCAATGTTATAATTTATTGTATATGGGATTTATATAGAAAAAACTATATTTGTTTTTACAGCCATCTGCCACAACAGGAAAAATAACCTTGTTTAAGAACTGTTCTGTTTAGGTTCATTGAATACTTTGACTTTTTTGCATGGCACAACCTTAAAATGTTAATATATTTATATTAATTGTGTTTTCTACAGTTTTGCATTTTGACTAAAGTATTACACAAGTGCAATTATTTTTAATATAATTGTAAAAATAATCCAGTTATAATGAATGTTGCTGCTTTATATGTCTACTATATTTTTGTGTGCTCCTGCATTTAATAGTCAAAGCTGCATAGTTTGCAGCTACTAAGCTAAAGTGAGCATCTTTTTGACTCAGACAATACTTTATTTATTATTGATCTCCAAGAGCAAAAATACTGGAGCCATTGGTTCTGAAATTGTTGCTGCCTTTGTGTCTTTATGTTTTGTTTTTATTTAAGATTTGGGGGCATTTTTAGATGGGAAGTAGGTATGTTAAGAGTCTTATGGAGGCCTAGCACACTTAGTCTATGCTTATGTCCTCCAGAAATAAATATTACACACTAAAAAGCAACAATTTGTTACTTGATTTCAGCCATCTTGGAAATCTCTAGAGCTGTAAAAGTGATTGTATGTGGTCTATGATTTGCTCATGTTTGTGCTAAGTTTTCAGTTTTTTCATTGTCTTAACAAAAGTAGATTGTCTTAACAAAACTCAGCTCCAGAGCTTTCAGATTTGGATGTGATATGAACACTAAATGGTTTGAAGTCTTCATATTAATTGTATTGCTCACAAACTGCCTGAGTTCAGGAATGTGTATTTAATTTAACAGGCATGCCATTTCAAGTGCCTTTGAATTGTATGGTACCTCTAAATATACTGTAAGATAGTTACTTGGAAAGTCATCCAGTCGAGTTTGTGTGTGCCATCTATTTAAAGATGAAATTCTTTTAGCATTTTCCCTGGTATAAATATCCAACATAATTTTTTAACATTCTCGTTATATAAAAGGTTGCTTAAGGAAAAGAGCTATAATTATTTATATTTACGCACAAGCACGTGCACACACAGAAGGTATGTAAAATGCCTTATTGAATCATAGCCTCGTATTTAGGATTATGTTGCTTGTGCCCCATAGAGTTATAATAGTTAAACTTCTATATTGTGCATAACAATTGGTTTGTATAAAACTATTTCCAACATAGGAGAAAAAAATTATCCCAAACTTAGCTTTATGCCTATTCATAAATCAAGAACGAGCAGCTATGCCACAGTCCATGTTTGTGTATGTGTGTGTATACATGTGTACGTATACACACACACACACACACACACTTATATAAACATATGCATACATTTGAGTGACTGAATTGAACAGGAGTAAGAATAATCAATAATCAGTTTCATTGGTAATGAAACTTGAAGTTTTAGGGAGATGGAAATTTGAGATCAATGGTATATAAGTGAAATTAGAAGCAGACTTAGTTTACATTACCATTATTGGTTTTATTGTAAGCTCTTTTGGGAATATTTCTGCTATGAAAAGAAAGATGCATATATCTGTATCTCAGACCTTCATGAACTAAGCTACATAGGTATATGAGAATCAGCCTTTATAACTGGCAATCCATCTTTCAATCAGTCAGGTTACATTCATGGCTCCTGTAATTCTTTCAGAGTATTCCAATATAAAAATTGGTTCCATGTCATTGGAATGTAGTGAAGAATTAAAAAATTCTTAAGCAACTTCTAAGTATTATATATTTCCGTTGGCTGAGATTTTTCTCAGTGGTACTATACAGTTATATTGTTTACAGATGCATACATTTTGTTAGCTGGGTATGATGTATCAACATTGTTATTGTTATTGTATAGGCAAGCATTCTATAAGAAATTATTCTGGTTCTATGTAATACAGATTTTTGTGTAATAATCACTCAACAGTTTTGTTGGCCATGAATGAATAAATCAAATTCATCAATCAAGTGCAATAACAGATTGCCTCTCCAGTGGTTTTGGTTTATTATTATTTTAGCTAAACTGCTTATATTGCAGTTGTGTTACGGTAATACCCTAATCTGAAACATATTTTACTAAATCTTACTATGTAAAAACACTCCTTTTGCCAAACAATTATTTTTTTTCCCTACCTCTACTGAAATTTTTGCCATGATGCTATATTTGATATACCAATTTTTGATGTATTTTTCTAACTGTAATGGAGAACAGATTAATCTGTGCTTCCTGAAGTGGACAAAGTAAAGCCCTGAATATCTCATGACAGCAGTATCAAACTTCATTTAAAAGCTATCTGTAAAGAACTGCAAATGGTTAATTTGACTTCCAAAGCTTAAGTGAGAATTTCTGCAGACTGACCATGAAAATCAGTTTCAGGTTTCCCATTGATATTTCAAGAACATTAGCTCTATCCCGTTTTCTGTTTTATTTTGACAGCAGGGATTCTAGAAATGCTCAAAATATTAATACCAGAACAAATACTTTTAAATCAATAAGAATGTATTAGAAATGTATTGAGTTGATTTACAGTACAAACCTCAAAAAGAATGTTGTAAACTTCATCTGTCACACTTGAGCAAGTTTGTAATTATAGCAAGTTGGAAATACTTCTGTATGACATTCTTCCAGAAGTACAGGGAAATCTCATAAGTACTTGAGTTAAAAGTAGGAAAGTATTACAGGTAGTCCTTGAGATATGACCGTAATGGAGTTTGCACATGTCCTGAGAGCTGTTAAGTGAAGCATCTCACAATTATACCCCCATCCTTGTTCTTCCCAATGAACTGCTAAATGAGTGCAGGTCGTTAAGTGGATCATGGGTAGGGGAGGCCTAGCACAGGCCTGTGTCCATCTGCTCCAGCCCTCCCATGGCCTTCCCACTCTGAGAAACTTGTGCTCTGCTTCCTGTCCCCTGCATCGCCACAGGCTTTTTCCATATTAAAAAAAAATCCAGGAAATTTTGAGTAAAACATGCACATTATGTAACTGTATCTTTTGTTTGTAAGTGTTTAGTTGGAACTGGTAGTTAAAGATCCTTCTGGTGTTCCAACAGGCAGCATTGGATACTTGGAATATACATCATTGTTTTAAAACTGAATAAAAATGCAGTCAGTGTTGAATTGGTGAATCACTTGACCAGCGGGTCACCATAAAAATGGAACTGATTGTGCCTTCAACTGTCCTGTTCTAATGCAAAGGCCAACTGGTGCAAAATAGTTTTTGAGATGCAGCAGAAAAAGGTTTTTCACAACTGGATTTTAACTCCCAAGGAAGGCCTTATTCAAAATTATGGCAGTCTGGAGTGAAAGATATTAGTAGATCAAAGGTTAAAAGCAAGGTCAGTCAGACAGTAATGAGCCTTTAGGTAACTCAAACTATTTAGTTCTTTATATATCAAAATAGCATTATTTTAATGAAGCCCAATTTGGGAAAGCTTAAAAGTGGATCAAATAAACATAACAATCATGAGGAATACTGAAGGTTCAATATTTGAGCTAGCACAACTTTATCCCTGCCAAAGCAACAGACCTTCCATGGCTACATTTTGCATAAACGTCAATTGGCACCGGAGCATTTTAACCAGGAGGATTCAAGAATATGGATCATCATGGTCAAGCAACAGCTTGCTCCTTTGTGTTATTGAAATGCTGCCTTTGTGCATGGGATTTATGAATTAGAAATGTTTTCCCATGTTTAGTTGACTGGTGATGTGATAAATATAAGCTATGTTTGAAAGAGGATCTCCATGTTAAACCAACTATAAACCAGCATGTGTCTTAATCAGTCTATACCAAAGCATTGCTCATTTGTGCAGAAATGTTCTTGAGCTGTAAAGCATTTGGAGGACCAAGAGTTACCTGGCCTAAGTGCTATGACAGGCTGCACTCCAAAAATAAAAGGTAGAGAGAATGAAATAAGATTTAAGTATAACAAAATACTGAAATTAATATGATTGCTTAATGATATTATGATTTGTCATGTAAATAGTTTCTGTTTACCAGCATTTTAAAGATTATAAGTTGGTGGCATTCTTTGAAGGAAAGATTTTGTATATCCTTAGATTAAATAAATTTCTGATAGGGAAAAAAAGAAAATGTCTAACTCCATATCATTTTTCAAACATATATCATGTAACACAATAGTCGAAACAGTAAAAATAGGCATTAGAATGTTCTTATATGTCGTTTGTATCCTTGCATAAACTTCTCATTCGTTCCTAGATTCCTTGAGATGCTCATTAAAATTTGAAGATTATTATGTGTATGGAACTATTTGATTTCCACATCTTAAATATTTGTTCTCAGCTGGGAGTGACCTAGACAGTATAAAGCATTCAATTAAATGGTTATAATTGTGCAATTTTTCATAACTGCAATATGGTGCAATTACAGATGGATCTAGTCCAGTACTTTTGAAGCTATTCAAAATCTCTTGCAGCTGTAATGATAAATGCTACTTACCTATAGTAACAAGGGTATTAAAGATGTATGCCCTTAAATTACTCTACAGTTTTCTGTTCACTTCATCATGCCCCACAAGATCAAAAGAATCGTAGATTAAAGCACAAGGTACTTCCTTGTGCATCAAAGTGGTATCCATCCTAAGTAGATGAGAGTAACTTAATTGTCTAAGAAACCTACAGCATTTTCTCTTACACATCATTTTCTTAAAAAACATAGTGTTAGGGTGTCCATCGAATCCTTATAAATCACACAGCCCTCAGATTCAGCTTAGGCAACCTTCTCCTAATCTATTGTTCAAAATTTAGGGAGTATAAAGGCTGAGGAGCAATAAAGCTGACATGTAAAGGCATGCAGTGTTCTGTCTGGTGGTGATGTAGTTATTTCCACGTATTTTGTTGGTAATGAATATTTTGGCACTACTTGAGATCTTATTCTTGGGAAGTATTTCTGGAAGGAGATTATCCAGAAGTTCTGATAGTAGCTGTTGGCTTTTCTATTTTAAGTCTGCAAGGAAAGAAAGGTAGTACTTGACAAAACCACTTATACCAACATACAACTTCAGAATTGTGCTGGCATATTTGCAGTGTTTTATTAAAGAAAATTCAGAACAGTCATCTAGATTTTGCACTTTTCCCAGGAGACAAGTACCTTTTGGGCTGTAAGGAATTGTTTGGGTTTTGAGAGTTTATCATGGGAACCATCTTTCAATGTTTGCCATGAGAGGTGGCAATACAGCTGTCATGTCAGCACAGCCAATTTATCTTTCAAAGGCTAAAGTGTTATGAGGGATCCAGAATATTTTAATATAAATAAAGATGAAGTCAAAGAACTTTGCAGAGGGCCTGCAATCTAGCAGGTGCTAGCAGAAGATTCTCTAGATATGTATTATGTTGCTTACTCTAGAATAGCTTAAGCTTGTATATTAAACCTATTTTATTAAGTATCTGGATATTGAACAGAATTCAGGAAAATTTAAGAACTGTTGCATTGTCATTTTTTTTGAAGTATTTACTGTAACTCAGCTAACTCAGCTCTATTAATATGTATGAATCCATGTGTTTGGATCAGGATATTAGGCAATCTCCATTATTGGTGGTGTGCTTTTCTGTGATTGGGGTTATTGGTGTAACCATGGACACCGTGGGCTATATGTTGCGGTTATACTTTAATCCTTTTACACTCTCCAGAATCACTGTTATGAAATGGGTGACCATATAAATAATTTCAATAAATAAACAGGGTAATAATAAATTTTCATTTTCCTATTCCTGGCTGAATATTAAGTAGATGCAAAGGAAGCAAAAATTTCTTCAAAAGCTCTGAATGGATAGATTCCAACAAGTTTGTCTTATCTAGCACCACAATCATGTCATAAATTACATGGTATGTTTTTAATTACTTGTTTTGAGATAGATGCATTTTACTAAGCATTTGATAGGTAAAATGTCTACCCAAACATAAAAAACTTGTTGGATCAGATGAAAACCCACAAAGTCTCAGTTGTTGTTGCCCATAGTAATTAATCAGATATTGCTAGAAAGTCTGCAAGCAAGACATGAAAACATAACAAACTCCCCAGTGTCTGATGTTCATAGAATACATTGACTTTGATTCTGGAAATAACAAGTAACCATCATGACAAAAGTCAATGAAAGCTATATGGCATGATACCCAAATGTTATAGCCTTTAATTTGATGTGCACCATATTAGACAGGCAACAACTATACACGCAGAGGTTGCCTAGGTCAATTATTTAAATCAAATCTGACATTGTTGAGGTCAAGCATAATAACCCAAGAAACAGGTTGAAAACAAGTCAGCTATTTTATCTAGAATTGTATTTTGTATTCCTGTAATGTATTCGATAAATTACAGAACATGAATGACAGTACACATGGTCAAGATTTAATTTTGGGCTCATGATTGTTCATTTGTGCTGCTATTTTGAGTATCTTTTAAACTGTCACTTTATAAAATAAAAATAAACTCTACTCCGTATTACATATATAAGAAGAATAAACTCTTCTGACAAAGTGCAGAGAGTCATTACTGCACATGCATACATGATTTATTTTTGGAAGTGAATCAACTGATGTAGACCACATTTAGAAATGTAAAGCTGTTACTCTTCCCATATGATTTATTTGAGTTCTCAGAAGTATTTTAAGCATGAATGGCATTGATACTCATTATTCTTTCCGACATACAAAAGGCACAATAAAGTGAGAAATATGATATTTTGTGCAAAGTGTTTTCTAATAAAAATACACAAGAAAAATAATTGAGGAAAAAGTTCCCCAAAAGGAGTGTGGGGGGAGTCAAATTTCTTTAAAATTATTTAGAACTAATGAAAACAGTTATGTTCTTAAGAGTGCACAAAGGTTCCATTGGTGAAAGACACTTGGCAAATTCATGGAAACAAGCTGGAGGCCAGCTTCTTGATGAATCTGAATTTCATCTGTGAAACTAACTGCTATAATCGGAGAAAACTATAAGACATAATTAAAAATCGTAAAAAAAAATCAAGAGAATTATAGCCTTAATGCAAGTTAATTAGAAAAAACTTGATCCAATCAAAGTGAAAATACAGAGAAAAAAACAGCTCTCATCACTTTATGCTAAAACTTCACAAACTATTGTGATCCAACTCACTACATCTGTTCTATTTGTTTTTTAATCCTTTTTAAAGCACAACATAAAATCAGCTCATAGAAAAGTCCTTGTTATTTGGAACTATAAGGGAAATAATGTGCTATGTGACTCAAAAAGTTGTGGAAAAATTTAGAAGTGCCACAGGGAATCCCATCTCTCAGTTTTGTAATTCATTTACTAGTTGTTTCCTGGTGGTGCTTGACTGTGCTAAAAGGCTGTTTTGTTCCACAGTGGGCATATAAACATACCCCGCCATTTTTTAGATTTGTAATACTGACACCTACAACTTTTTGTACAAGTTGAATATTTTTGTTGAATTGCATCCTTGCAGTATAGGTTTCCTACTTCTAGACTATGGAATGTTACATTAACAATATAGTTATTCATATTGATTTCAAATTTCATTATAGTTACTGAAGATTCATCATAGTTTCACACAGCACAGAGACATCAAACTAAACATCA
Source organism: Pareas carinatus (assembly GCA_032468095.1). Taxonomy (NCBI): domain Eukaryota; kingdom Metazoa; phylum Chordata; class Lepidosauria; order Squamata; family Pareidae; genus Pareas; species Pareas carinatus. The sequence goes on along the minus strand of JANHFO010006010.1, from coordinate 249,167 downwards.
GAACAGCCAGCACTAGATATATTTTTTCTTTAGATACCAATAAGCAAAATATCCCATCCCCCCTAGAGATCCCATGAGGAAAGAGGCTCCAAAAAAGGATGGAGGTTTCCGTTTGACCAGCCTGAATGCATTGGGTACCACTGCTGAGAGGAGAGTTGTATGGATGTCCCCCAAGACTTTCCTGAAGGCAAAACGTTTTTGTATCCTTTCAAAGAAGTTCTGTAGGTTGGGTCTGCTGCCATCTTCCCAGTATTTCTTTGAGAGTCCTAGGAACTTGAGGCGGTGTAATGTGGCTCCCAGCAAAACATCAGCCAAGGTAAATGCACATCCACAAAGCCAGAGTTCACATTTCTGCCCTAGAGAATGAAGTCACAATAATTATGTTGTATTGAATCATGACCTAAATCAAATACTGCAGTTGATTTTTTGTTGGCTTTTGATGGTGACCAATGCAGATCTCTGGCAACTACCTGACTCAATAGTTCATAAATTCTATCATTCCTTTTCAGAGCTAGGTTTTTTTTGGGGGGGTGTGTGTGGAGCCAAGCATATTTGAGGGATATAGTTTGCTGCTTGCAGAGCGCACAGTTGCAGTCAGATTATTTTGATAGCTGAGATAGAAAATGCCATTAACTTTTCTCTCTATGCATAGTAATTTAAGCGTGGCATATTAATTAACTAACAATTTGCTACATTATGAAGGACATTAAAATCAGAAGCTTTGGTAATTACCTACTTAATGTTAGTGGTGTCCCAGTTATGCATCTTTTATCACAGTCAGCTCTTCAGTTTCAGAAACGTTAATAAAAGGGAAATGGCTGCCATTGTATTTATATTCTTTTTATTAGAAGGGAAAGGGGCTGACACAGTGATGTTATGAAAGAGCAGTACCAAATTTCATTTTCATTTCATTTTATTACATTTATATACCGCCCTTCTCCTGATGGACTCAGGGCGGTTTACCGCCAGCTAAAATACAAACAAGACATCACATACAAAACAAATTGCAACAAATTGAATTAATTGCAGGAATATTTGTGCGTGTGATCATTTGTTCGAAGCCCTGACCTTTGCAACAGATGTAGAAAGCAGGGTTTTGAAAAGGTGGTCATAGCTACCCCTTGCAAACACTTTTGTGTCTATTTTTTTTCCTTTTGGAAAAGTAAAATCATGTTATAGTTTTTAAGACTTTACAAGCTCTGCTTATTGTTCTTTCATTCTGAAAACCTGGAAAATTAAGCTGGCAGTTTGGGTGACTTGCTTCCCGATTTCTCAAGCAGGATCTTCCCTCATTTCACACTCAATACAAATCACTCTTAAGAAAAATATACAATAAGGCATGTTTTCCCTTTCCAGCTGGTCAGCTTCTTCTGTTACAGGTAGTCCTCAACCTCAGATCAATATTGAGCCCAAAATTTTTGTCAGTTGTTAAATTCATTTTGCCCCATTATATGACCTTTTTTTGCCACACATGTTAAGTGAATCGCTACAGTGAGTAACATGGTGGTTAAATGAATCCAGCTTCTCTATTGACATTGTCAAAAGCTCGCAAGAGGTGATCGCAAAACCCAGGACAATGCAATTGTCATAAATATGTATCAGTTGGCAAGCAGCTGAATTTTGATCATGCAACCATGAGGATGCTTCAATGGTTATAAGTGTGAAAAAACGGTCATAAGTCATTTTTCAGTGATTTAACTTTGTATGGTCACTAAATGAATTCTTGTAAGTTGAGGGCTATCTGTACTTCCAACCGAAGGTGTGGACACATTTACAATAATTAAGCAACTTACAGCTCCATCACTGCCACAGGTCTTTAAAAATCATGAAATCATCTGCCATGAAAATCTTTCTGGCAATTAATGACAGCTGGAGCATTATGTGTTGAAAGCCAATAAAAAGGAGAAACCATAATAATGAATACCTAACCCTTGCTACTTCCTTTTTTAACCAGTTATGGCTCTCCAAATTAATTTCAAGCTGCTCAACTCTGCTTATGATCCATTTTAAGCATTCACATATTCACAGTAAATGCCTGAAGAAATTAAGCATTAAGCATTGGAGGAATGCTTAGTCAGATGAAGCAGGTGTATTCAGTCAACATGCCAAGTTTAATTAACATGAAATTTGACTACTTTTTTCGTGGCTTAGACAACCTGTTTGGTTACTTTATTATATGGTTTGTTTGCAACCTCAAAATGGATTAATTTAATAAACAAGGCCAATGTATTGTGAAAATATGCCCAATATATTTTCTCAAAGTCTTGAAGACTTCAGCTTAATTGATTTATATAAAAACTGGTATTTATTTCTCCTTTTTAACATTGGCTTTGACTCTGATTGTGAGTAGTTTGAATCTGACTTTATACTTGCTCTTTTATTCCTTGAATTTGAATAATACAACCAGGAATATTCAGAGGAACCCAAAATACTGAAATAACCTTTGGTATTCATATGATACCTAAATGATTTTATTCCCCTGGATAAAAGATATGAATGCACCAGACTATTTAAAATATTGAACCATACTTTGGGAATGGCTGATTCTGGGGGATGAAGTCCATGTTAGTTGGAATCTAGACATCTCTCTATCACCTCTATGCCTTTTTTGAATTTCCACAGAACTGTAGCAGATGCAATCTGGTGTATAATTTAAAAGCAACAGCTCTCCGTCATAATAATGAATGTATATTGCCAAGCAAGATATTTATTTTCAAGTGTGTAAAATGTATTATTCCAAACTAGCTTTTCATATCATATTTTTGTCCCTCTTTCTTCACCTCCCAGATTACAAAATATCCATAATAATAGTTGGTTGCCTCTCATTACAATGGTTGACATTTGGACATGCAGCTGGGAGGCATCTCACTATGAAAGAAGTAGAAGCACTTTGAGCTTTACACACTCCGATGAGTTACAATTACACAGATACTCTTTCTGCCTTCCAGCATGACAGCTGCAGAAGTTAGAAATTTCATACTGTACTTATGTAGAGAAGAAAGGACAACCATAAGGAGCCACTTTCCTTTTTTAGAAGGCTACTAAAAACCTCAAGGGCATCAGTTCTCTCCTGTATTCATTTAACTCATACTAAGTTTTTCCTCCCATGGAGAGGAGAATGGAAAAATATGATTGGCTTTTGAAAAAGAATTGGCTGGATGGGTATTTTTCATTTAAGGGAGTAAAACTGATCAGTTAAGATACAATCTCGAGTATTACTTTAATATTTTGAGTTATTGAACTAATGATTTCAGTGGAGAGAAAGAAAATACAGTCAGGTAGGATTCTATGTGATAAAAATCTGGATGATCAAATGAATATTTTGCTTGGAGGTTTAAAAAGATATGCAAATTACCAAATGAAAAAAGTATCTGGGTGTTCGTCCTAGTTCATGAAGAGAACTTTTGACTTTTAGAAGAAAATATTTTGAAAAAAAGAGTAGAATTAAAAAAAACCCTCTGCTTAATTTCTTCAAAGTGTACTATTTTGAGCTTTTTCTTTTCACAGAGCTCCAGATATTTGTTGGCAAATTAGAGATTATTAGATCACAGCAGGTGGTAGTTCTAGATGACCTTGGATATCCCAGCAGGGTCTGTTCTAGTTAGATCTTGGGAATGGAGGAACATCTGGAATAGTGGTTGCCAACCTATGGTCCGCAGACCATTGGTGGTCCACAGCAGTACCTGGATGGGCCGCAGGACCGGCAGGCGACCCCCTGCCCCCAAGCCTTCCATCCTAGAACGTCCCTGTCCTGGTCGCCGTGGGTAACCTCATCCAGCACGGGGGTGCGGAGATCAGCATCTTTCCATCCCAGTCGAGCCCCGGGAGGAGGAGGTGTCAGAAGGCGGCGGCAGTAGCCTCACCTGGCCTCATCTGCATTCCTCTCGCACTGGCTAGTCTGGGACTCATGCAGGCATCCAAGGCAGGCTCCGCTCGGCTTCCCCCTCCGTCCAAGCCAGAGCCAGCTGCCACCAGCATGTGGAGCAACCAGGTCGGCCGACCTGTGGCTGAGAATGGTGCATGGAGCCATCCACAAGTCGGCCTGTGGACTGTGGGTGAGAGAGGAGCCCGGGCAGCGAGTGGGGGGGAGGGAAGCGCCGGAGTGCTCTGTGTGTCTGTTTCTGTCTGTCTCTCTGTGTATGTGTGTCTGTGTGTCTCATTCTCTCTCCTTGCATCTCCCTCTCTCTCATTCTCTCTCTCTGTGTCTCTCTAATTGTCTCTCTGTGTGAGTCTGTCTCTCATTCTCTCTCTCCCTTCCTCCCTCCCCCTTCCCCTCTCTCATTCTCTCTCTCCCTCTCTCATTCCCTCTCTCTCTGTCTCTCCCATTCTCTTCCTCTCTCTCGCTTTCTCTCTGTCTCTCTCATTCTCTGTCTCTCCCTCAAGCGGGAACAAATATCACGCTAACATGTATAATGCTTAAATTAGCTTCAATTACTTTGTAATAATTAAACTAACGTTAATAATTTTTCTACAATGAAACAATCTTTAAAGTTTTTGTTATGATTAAATAAGCATTTATGATTTTGTTATAATTAAATAGGTTTTTTAATTTTGTTACATTAAATAGGCACCTTTTATATTAATAAAATGGTTCTCTAATCATTATTTTACAAATGTATGTACCTTTTAAAAAAAATAATATTGGTGGGCCTCGGGATTTCAAATTATGAAGTTGGTGGTCCCCGAGGTCAAAAAGGTTGGCGACCATTGCCTTAACTGGCTGGTTTGACTGCCTTGGGATTCCTCTGACAGCTGAGTTTTCCTATCCCTCGACCGACCCTGCCTATT
>JANHFO010006010.1:190969-205154 GCA_032468095.1 Pareas carinatus | reverse complement strand
CCCAGGGCCCCACTTCACCAGGAGGGACTCACAACCGGCCACCTGTGGAACAGTGGTCTCCCTCGGTAAAAACTCTTTTGTTGGGGGACCATTTCAATAGGATCATAGACAAACTTTATGGTGAGTATGATTTATACATTCAGATTCAAACAATTCTTCATGAACTTTCTTATCTCTGCCAGTTCACAAAATGCAAATAACAATGAAGTGGCCAACTTTTATAGAACATCGTGGTGTTCCATCCATTTATATATTTTCTGCATGTTAATTACTAAATCCGTCTTTGTCCTGGGTGCGACACAACCTTTAGAACCTGGTGCAATGGGAACAGAAATAACTTATACACTTACCTTGGGAAACATGAGAGTTGCTTAAAATAGTACAGAAATAGAATTATTTTGGAATTCAATGGGAATTATAGATTAACACAAGCATTTAAAAATATTTTGTTAAATAATACTTCTAGTTAAGATTGAATGATTTCATTAAACCTAGTTAAGCTGGCTTCTATCCCCTCATAACATTTGGTGTTTATAATTCAGTTAACTCCTAATCAATCTTTGTGGGTTCTCCCACACTAGTGACACTTACAAAGGAATGCGTAGCTATCGCTCAACAAGGCCTAGACTTGATGTAAGCCAAGAAGAAAGGAATGCTAGCAAAATGCCAAGGTTACATGACTAGCCCAGACTTGTTAAAATTCCCTTTTTCAATCTTTTTTAAGAATGGAAAAATATATTTGAAAATAAAGGCCAAAATAGATATGGTGATATTAAATGTATTTGTTTCTTTCATATGCTGCTTCATATATATTTATGAGAGTGAATAGAACCAGTTCTGCAATCTTATAATTATCAGTACACAGATATGGAGTGGAAATTTAATCTGCTGTGATCTGAAAATGGCATTTGCTTTGGGAAAAAAAATATTTATTGGAACTGTTACATATCTAATAGCTTAAGAAGCGGGATTTTTTTTCAAATATTTTTTTTCTCTTCCTCCTGCAGTGCCAATAATTATTAACCTCCGCAGCTCATATTCTTTGCATTTTTAAAACATTGCATGTAAGTTGAAAACAGAAGAATTTGTAGAAATGGTCAAAGGGTTCAGGGCCAAATGACAAAAGCAGCACAATGCTGGTGAAACACAACCTCTACCACTTGTAGTTGGCCCTGGTAAGGATGCAGGGTATTAGAAAATTCCAGATAGTGTTCTAGATAGGGACGTAAAAGTAAAATAATAATAATAATAATTCTGAAAAGAAAGCAATAGGAAGACATTTTGAAATCATGCCAAAACTCTTCCAAGGAAATATTCAGGGAAATCACTGGGAGTCAAACTGCATAGTTATGTGCAATTATTTATTATGAGTCAAATTTTACTTAGAGTTTGACTCCTGATGATTCCCATATTCAATTGTGTGTTGATTTCTTATAGAAGGATTTTCAAATTTCCTTATCATTCTACAACCCTGGAAGTTCTTGATAATCTCCCATCTACTGTAGGCAGTAGCCAGGCATAAATTTAGCTTAGAGGCTTAATAGGTACATCTTAAAGCTGGTAGCTGAAAATGCCTAACTCTTGAAATCATTTTGTAGACTGAACTTTTTCTTATGGCAAATGAAAATAAAATGTATACTGCATCGTAGCACTGGTCAATTGTGTGTGTGTTTGTTTATTTTCAAGCACATCAGAAAAATAAAATCCTGTGATATTTTATCAGCTTTTGAAAAAAAGAAAGATAGGGAAACCATAATACAAGAGCAAATAGGAATTAGCTGGATGTTAAGATAAGCAGGGCGGTCAGCATTTATGGATCAGTGCTCCAATAACTCTCCAGTGTATTAAGATTCCTGAATCTTAATCAAATGAAAAAATAATTGCTTTCCTGTGTGGTTGAATTGTAGAAAATTCACATTTAAAAATAGAGAGTTTATAGTAGCAGGAAGTAGAGAGGAAAGAGAGAGTTCTAATTAATACTGAAATTGTCAGAGACTAATTGTATGTTAGCACCAAATAAAAACTGTATTGTAGTTGGGTTTTTTTCTTTTTTTTGTTACACGTTTCTTGTAATCTGCAATCAGATGTAGGCGGGTGTCCACTGGAACTATGTATTGTAATTTGTTTACATTGTTATTTCACATAATTACAAAGCAAGCACAATGCAAATGGCTTGCTTCTTTCTCTTCCCAAATACTGGAAATAAACACATACACAAACCAACCAATCACCAATGATAATAACCACTAACAGCTACGGCAGCTTTCTCTGTAAACTCTATCCTCATTTACAACTGTTTCCGCATACTATTGCTAAGACTGCTACAGATATAAAGTGTCACATTGAATGTAGGCTAATGACTTTATATGATAGCAAAGTTGAGAATATGACCAGTTTTCAGACTCAGAAAAATCAACTTTAATTAATTTGAGTGCCAGGGCTTTGTATAATGACATTATATGACAGTCTGCATGCAAATACTGAAGACTTGATTGTTCAAATCTTTGCATTTACTCATGAATTCATTGGGCTAAGTAAGAGTCATAAATAGAGACTTAGACTTCTGCCAATAGGTCTGAGGGGTGACATCATACCACTGTAGAATCTCTTGCTTCTTCAACTCTATTTCCAATGACTACGTCCATTTCAATTATGTCCCTTCTTCCCAGTTTCTTTTCTGATGATTTCTGAAGTCAACCCATCTCTATTTCCCCTCTCTCTGCTATGACTATCATTCCTATGAAAACAAAACCATATCTTCTCTCCTTATGAGCAAAGCTACCACAAACTAGCACACAGATGTATCACAAATGTAACAATCGCTATTCTTGGTGAGCTTTCTTGGCTTCTATATGTGATAACGATTATTTTGTGCCTTTACTATGCAAAGATTTATGGATAGTTTTCAATCATCTGTTCATTGTTTTAGCAATAGCACTTAAACTTATATACTGCTTCATATACTTAGACTTATTTACTGCTTCAGCCCTCTCTAAGCACTTTACAGATTCAGCCTAGTGTCCCCAACAATCTGGGTTCTCATTTTATTGATGTCAGAAGGATAGAAGGCTGAATCAACCTCCTGGCAGTGGACATAGTTAGCCTGAAATATGGCATTCTAACCACTGCACAACCACAGCTTTTGTTATGTGGCATTTCATGTGAAAATGCAGATCTATTCTTGTTGGGATGCGCAGAGCAGATCAGGTGATAATGGTATTTCAGCTTTCCCATTAAATTCAATAAGAATGTTTTAAAATAACTCTTATTACTCTAGCATGAAGCTAGTCTTAACTATTTTAGGATTTAGACTTTCCTAATCTGCTTAGGTCACACATAGTGGATATATAATATTTTTACAAAATGTACTAATATAGTACATTTAAACTATGAAGTTTCCTAGGTGGCATACTTTAAAGCTTAAGAATGTGCAGTAAAGGAACCATATAAATACACTGTGTATGTTTGAGTGTGTATATATATTAAATTGGCCTACATCCGGATTAAGTTATTTTTTGAACTATGGATTTTCAGGGTAATTCGATGAAGTATTTAGAAATAATAATGATGATATATTATTATGTAGGCAGCCTTCTTCATCTTACACCTTCAAGAGGATGCAATTCTAACACTGGAAGCTGATGTATATAGTACATTATTTCTATGGCAACTTGTTTTCTGTTTATAACCAAGGAAATGGTTACTGATTTACAGAGGGTTTATAAGAGCTAAGAAACTGTATTGTAGATTATACTTGGCTTCTAGGAAAATAAAGCATACCTTAGAAGGAAAACAAAGTAACATTTAAAGAAACTGATTCTGTGAAAACAAAGAATTGTTTTAAATCAGCATTCATCATACAAAGGATTTCTAATGCATCAAGATTCCAAATACAAAGGAATTAAGCTGCTGCTGAGAGGAACCATTTCCTGAAGTAGCTAGCACTACACATTACCACTTGAATTCAAAGATGAGGTGTTTGTGCAGATGCAATTGTGGGATTTATTAACATTTTTTTTCAATCCTTAAGAGAAGCTTAATATTACACATTCAGAAATCTATCATAGGGTCAAATAGTCCTCAGGGTTGTGAAAAACTAATTTACTTGACTTTCTTTAGCTGAGAGGAACAATTCGAACCCAACGTCGCCGGCGATCAAAGTCTCCAGTACTCCATCCTCCTAAATTCATCCACTGCACTAAACAAATGCCTTCCTGTAGCCAATCCATGCACAAGAACCTAACAGATGCTTTTCAGAGCAACAATGATTTGGATGTGCCAAAGAAATTTTCTGAAAATGAACTGAGCAGTCATCCTCTAGAATTTGGCAGGAAGGAATCAGATGTCAAAGATTCTGAGGGATCCATGATTGAAATACCAAAGAATATTTCTGAAAATATCGGTAGTGTTCTTCCCACAGAAATCCTAAAGGTCTCAGATCTTTCTGATTTCCAGTCTGTGTCTGAACAAAATAAAGGGAACTTTTGTGCATGTGTAGAGAATGAATGCCAGTGTAAGCAGTGGCAAAACCTGAATGTGTACAAGTTTTCTGACATACAGAACTCCCTCCAGTGTGTATCTGAAAGAGCAGCACATGTGCAGGACAACTCACAGCTCATATCAAGAATTTCTTCCAGTTCTCTCAAATCCTGCTCTGAGCAAGCCAGAGCTCATGTAGACGATGTGACTATTGAAGACCTTTCAGGTTATATGGAATACTTCTTGCATATCCCCAAGGAAATGTCCCACATGGCAGAAATGATGTATACCTGACACTAGCCAACAAAGGGCTTTGATATCTGCCCTGAATCATGCTCCATCTCACAAGCAGTTTGCTCTCTGTGCTTGTAATAAAACCATTTTGCATTTCAAGCAGACTTCTTGTTTTTAATAGATCAACAATTCAAATAAATTCTACATCAGAGGACTGCAAATAGCAAGCCAAGAAATTTACATCATTTTCTGTAGGGCATAGCCGCAATTGGTAGTTTGGATTAACTGGCTAAGATTTTCACAATGAATTATAAAACAACTAGCTCGAATTCAAGCATTTTTCACATCTGAGGCGAAGTACTGTTGTATGTTCTATTGACTGTATATGTAAATATATGTATTTGCATGCACACATTTTAAAATATCAAAATCATAGCAGTTGAGTACTTCAACTTGACCTTTGTTGCTAACGCACAAGTCTTTTTCAAGCAATCTGTTGAATATATTATCTGTAATTGTAGAAGTCAATAATGTTTTCCTTCTCTTTATTGCTTTAAATACAACCTAAAATACCTTGTTTGTGCACTTTGTAAAGGAAATCCTTCAAAAGCATCAATATTTAAATTTTGTGGTTAATGAATAATGGGTAAATATTAATATTCAATCACATATGTGGCCATTAGATGTCAGCTTTGCTCCATATCAGAATAGTACAATTTTTACTAGATTTCATATTTATGCAGAGATTGTTTGTTCTGCTGGCAATTTATATCTGAACTATGGCTCTAAAGTCAATTTCTATATTTATGCGATAATGTGTTAGAGACAAATAATATGTTTCAGCTATATGGATTCTTTGTGAACGAAACCAGTCTGTTTTGGCAAACTTTGAAAACTACTTTCAAGGCACAGTCACGTTCACGGAGTCTTGGTTTATTGTTAACCACCTACTTCAATTCATAAATACGCCCATGATTTAAAACCAGAAATTCATTCAAAGGTGAAAGAATCCAGTTCTTCCTTAATATAACCATCCTAGTAGAAGCCAATCTTAAAAGCTTTATGTCACGTAAGTACAGGTAGTTCTCAAGTTACGTCCACAGTTGAGCCCCAGATTTATGTTACTGAGCAAGACATTTGTTAAGCAAGCTTTGCCCCATTTTGCGACCTTGCCACATTTGCTAAGTGAATCAGTTCAGTTCAGTTGGTAAAATCCTCTGACTGTCAGAGGATTGCAAATGGTGATTGCAGGATCCCAGGACCCTGCAGCCATCATAAATATGAACCAATTACCAGGCTTTTGAATTTTGATCACATGACCATGGGGATGTTGCAGTGGTTGTAAGTGTGAAAAACAGTCACAAGTCACTATTTTCAGTGCCGTAACTTCAACGGGTCACTGAATGGTTGTAAATTGAGGACTACCTGTAACCTATCCAGTCTCTTACACCTACTGCAATATGGCAAAGGCTAAATGTTTGCACGATGTTTTCTCATACTTCAGTTTAATGTCGTCCAGACAATACTGACTAGAGATTTTTGGGAACTGTTAACTCGTGGGTAAGGCAGCCATTACTTTATTCTGAGGGCTCTTGTTTTCTGACACAGAACTCCCTGTGTTTTACACTGTCAATTTCGGCAGGGATGGAATAATTCCCCAGGAGGCTGCTGCTCTTGAGATAAGCATTCATTTGCAACTATACTGAGTCAGCCAAGGTTTGTTTATTCTCTGTTATATGAACATTATTGAGCTGCTTTGCTGTGCAGCTTCAACACTCCAGTGAGAGTGGAGTGGAAAAATAAGCCTCAAGTGCAAGTCACTGATAGATGACTGAAAGTGCTTGAAATGATTTTCTTTTCACAATTCTGTGAGACAGTCTTGTGGATGGCAGTTCATTGCGAATATATATGAAGTGCTCTAAGCATTGTCTGTATTGTGTACTTTCACTGTGCGAGCAATTACAGCATAGAAATCAATGTGAAATTCTTGACACTAATTGTTGAAGTGGCTGTATAAAGTGTCAGAAGTAACATCTCCCCATTTTCCTCTGCTCTTATGTTTAAGACCACCTGTTTCCTGGACGTCTCAGGAAATAAGCGTGCTTTCAGTTTACACAATATGGTGAGAATTCTCTGGGTTGAGAATTTAAGCCACTGAAAAATGATTTGCTTCTTTAAGTGAAGAAAGCAATCTCTTGGATACTAGATAAATTGAGATTGCCTATTAGTTTTAGCAATTTTTCTAAAATTTTGTAATAGACATTTCTCATTTGGATTCTTCAATTATAAAGATATGTTTACTATTGAAGATTTAAGAGGTTAGCTTTACAATTAAAACTCAGTAATATAATTAACAATGGGAATAATATGGCAAATGTACATTGGTGCTTAATAATGAAACCCCTCAATATAAATTGACCAAATATTAGCTTTAATCAATTTTCCACTTGAAGTATTTCTAAGTGAAAGCTGAAATTGATCTACATTCCTAATTGGCAATCTGTTATATGTATAAGTGGAAGACAAATATGAATTAAAATAGTGATTTTGTATTTGCTTCTCCCATATAAGATATTGGACAAATTACTGTCCTTTAGTATTACCCATTTGTCTTACTGTGAAATACTGCGTATTTTTAGACTGGCTGTATCCAGTAGAAATTTTCTAACATTCATTTTGCGATTCCAACTTGGATGCTTTTAACATTGAAGTGTGCCCTCTGTCTCAAAGAGTTTGGTATTCTTTTGTTTAATTTTCTAAAGAAAATTAAAATTTGTTTTTTATAATTTTGTTTATAATTGTAATTGTTTTGACTTTCTAAAGAATTACAATTGTAGTATTGTTTGTGTATTTTATTTCATCCACAGTCTTGTAAATTTTTACCATAATTCCATGTATTCAAATGGAAAACTATGTATTTTTACTGAACAAAGTCTTTGTTGAGAAAAAAACGATGATTACTGCACAAAGCTTTGTTCACACAACAAACTTACCCAGGTCATTTCTAGACCCAGTGTGTTAGGCCAGAGGTTTTCAGCCTGGGGTCTCTGGGCCCCTTGGGGCCCATGGCAACTTGCCAGTGGGTCTGCAGGCAGGTCAAAAAATTTTTGGAAAAAGTAATATACATGAATTGTCAATTAGTAATTAGTCAATTTGTGGGAATGGGGTCTGCCATGTGTTTTGGGGTCTGCAGCTTGACCATGATTGAAAACCTGTATGTTGTTAGGCAGTCTCATAAGCCAGTTATTTAGGGTCAGAAAAAACCCTTTTAACCCCAAAGTAAAATGGCTGAATTGTTAGTAAAAAGTGTCATCTCTTGATCATAATGTGTTGTTTGAACTCTGATTCAGCCACTTCTTAGCTGCTGTGTTTACATCAGTGTTTCTCAAACTGGAGAACGTCTAAGGACTTTCATTGCCTGAGGGAATTCCGGGAATTGAAGCCCACATATCTTAAAAGTATCTATGACTGAAAAATTCTGCTCTCTCTATGTAGTCACTCTTGAAGGAAATGTACAGCAATTCCATTGCAAGATAGATTGGGCTGGGAGAAATTGGCACAAAGTCACCCCTGAGCCTTATCGTTAAGAAAGGAATTAGGTCCCCCCCCAGTTCAACACTTGGATACTGATCGATTGCAGCTGTAATGGCAGAGGAGCATATAAGAGCCAGGAACGTGGCGGTTTCCTGAGATCTTCTAGGAAACCAGTGCATACTAAACGCTCATACCACGCGGCGAATTAATCACGTATAGTTGCTACAACGAGCAGAATCTGCGGCTGAAGGCCAAGGACTTGGCTGCGGATTTTCAAAGCCATTTGCCGATTTGCACCTGGCCGGGCTCCTCGCAGCCCCACAGAAGGTCAGAGGAGAGGAAGCGGCGGCGCTCGCAAGGGGAAACCGACTTCCTTAATGGCCAACGGGAGAGAGCGAGTATATAGTCGCAATTTCCCTGGACATTTTGAAGGAGGCCGGGGTCCCAACGTCTCCGCCGACGTCGGGATCTTCCAAAGCGAGCCCGTTGCCTTCCCGGCTCCTCAAAATACGCTCAGCCAAATTCCCCAAACCCGGATCCGCCGCTTGTGCCTCTTCCAGTCCTGCCTCCCAACCTCTCCATTCACGGGTCCATTCATGCGCTCCTTGTCCCCCACCCCCGTGCTGAGGAGAAGCTGTTTCTGGCGCGGCGCTACGGGAAACCTCGGCGCAAACAGCCGGGCAGAGCCGCGACCCCCGCCTCCCTCGCCACCCCTCCTCCATAGTTCCCAGGCTGCTATTTTTAAAGTACACACTTGCTTCCCCGGTCCGTCTCCTCCTCCTCCTCCTCCAGGATTTATTAATTTTTATTCCGGCCCCGAAGGGGTGGTCCCTCTCTCCTCCGTACAAGGGTGCTGGAGAGGGGGCTGGGCGAGGGGGGTCTATTTTAGGAGCCGCTCTAGGGAGCCGATGGCCTTGTTAGGGCAGCTTTGACCTTTCCTTTGGCGGAGGAGGAGGCGGAAAATAGGAAGAGGCTCGCGTCGGAGCCGCGTATAGCCTACGGGGCAGTAAAAACGCCGGCACCGTCCGGGACCTCGTGGAAGGCATAGGAACCCCCCGAGGGAAGGGAAGAAAAGCGAGGAGGAAGCCAGCCGTCGAACAGGCGCGGCCCGGGAAGAAGGTTAAAGAGAGCCCGCGCGCCTGTTAGATCTGCACCGACGCAGAAATGGATCGTGGGAGCATTTTTGAGGAAACCGCGAGGATGATATAACGCCGATGCCACTGCTGTAGTGGAGGGGAGGAGGGGGGAAGTACAACCCTTGCCCGGGGTCTGATCGAGGATGTAAAGGCTACAACTGTTCTCTCCAAGACGGGGGAGTAGTAGGTCTCTAATCAACGCCTCCACGCCTTCTTGGGTAACCGGTTCTGTAGAATCAAACAGGGCAACTTTCTAAGTTCCCTGGCCCAATCCTCCCTCCGACAACAGGGACTTCTGTCCCAGAACAATCCTCTGTTCTTGGGCTCCTAGAAAGTGGTTCATCTGAACTGGCTGTGCAGCAGTCAATCAAGCTATCCTACTTCCATTAATGGAGCCATAATCTGGCTAAACAGGCAAGAGAAGAGGAAGGAAAAGAGGAGCAAAAGAGAAGAGTGGAAATCTCTGGCTTTCTGACTTTGGTTGTGTATCATGAGTGGTGGAAGGTTTGACTTTGACGATGGGGGAGCCTACTGCGGTGGGTGGGAAGGTGGCAAAGCCCACGGACACGGCATCTGTACTGGCCCCAAAGGTCAGGGCGAATACTCCGGCTCTTGGAACTATGGTTTTGAAGTGGTGGGGGTATACACATGGCCCAGTGGCAATACCTATGAGGGCTACTGGTCTCAAGGAAAGCGACATGGCTTAGGGATTGAAACCAAAGGACGATGGCTTTACAAAGGTGAATGGACTCATGGGTTCAAAGGAAGATATGGTATAAGGCAAAATGTCACCAATGGAGCAAAGTATGAAGGTACCTGGAATAACGGGCTGCAAGATGGATATGGTACAGAGACCTATGCTGACGGAGGTAAGACTGGCTAAAATGTGGTTGGCTTCCAGTTCCTTCCCAGGTGGGGCACGGGCCCTGGGCTATGTGGGCTTAGAGTCCCAAAGCTGCAGTCCTGAGGGGAAATAATTCAGTTCTGATTCCTGAAAAGTTGATGCAAGGAACTGACATAAAAGCCTTGGAGTAGAATGTAATATTTAATCTCTCCAGATATGTGTCTTATGTATTAAACTGAAGGTGAACATGTACATAGTTTTTCCTCTGTATATAAATGAGTGTGTATATGTGCAAACTTCACATTTATATATATATATATATATGTCATATACAGTTCAGGTACCACACAGAGATACGTGGCTTTCCCATTACCATTTCTGAATTAATCTGTATATCTGCATCTTATATGCACTTTATTGCTTGATTATTTGGTGTCAACTGCCCAATTACAATTTCACTCCTGATACAACTTCACCACGGATTGCCCTTTGCAGTGCAGGGTATATCTGCTTGAAGCTCATTGGATAAGCATTCATTTCATAGTATGGGTCAACCTTTGCTGATTGGTTGAGCATCCACCATACAACTCACAAAGTATTTAGAAGTAGGTATCAGCTCTTATCCAGCAGAAGTGGTGAACAAGGAGATGCTTGTCACAGAATCCGAAAAACTTAATAAAAACCAATGGATCAAATATGTTTCTGTGCATAATCTGTTGTAAACATTGCACTGGTTCAAGACAATCTTTGATGTATCATGATGTGGCTTGCTTGGAATACTGTATCAACCCAATATTGTGGTTAAACAATTTGTGACTAGACATACCATTATATAATTGGCTCATTAGGAAACCTCAGATATTTGCACTTTGTTTCCGGAAAGTTCAAGGCAAGCTTCAAACGGTCAGATATATTTCATAATCTGGTTAAGATGCTTGATAAGGAAGAAGGTTGTTTAATAATGGGTTTTTTTCAGCTGTTCTAAACTATATTACAATACTTTATACATTTATTTGCATTTTAAGGTATTCCACATATAGTCTGACCCAGATTATGGACAATCCAACTGAATAGGTTTTTGTGTGTATTTGACAAAATAATTAGTGGGTAGTTCCATCTAACAAATTCTGAGATTGAGAGTTAAGGTGCAAAACAAAAACAAGACAAGCAACAAGAAAGAGTGAGGCCCTGTTTGAATAAATCCACAGTCATTAGAAACAACTGAAAAAAATCTTCACCAGCAGGTGTCAAAATGTACTTATTGGTATATTTTTGCCATATCAGTTTATCAGAGATTCTAGGCCTGTTTGACACTGGAGTGAACAGCTTATGCTTACTTTCCATTGAAAACAAGAGAAATAGATTTCTAAGTGAAAGATGAAAAACTTTTGTTCTTATTTGAATAAAATGTTCAAACGATAGCTGTAATAGCTAGAATTAGATAAACTGTGATCTTATACAGACTCATCTGTATGAAATTCAGTAAGTACTACTGAATTTCTCGAGACTGAATTATAGTATATGGAATAGTCATTAATGACTGAAAAAACTTGAGACACTTCCTATAATATTACTGACATTCACGATAGCTGTCTAGTAGTAAATTATATCAATATCTCTTGACTCACATGAAACATTTTCAAGGTATGGGTTATTTGTGATGAAGATTGCATTAATAAGTTATGTCCCTGCTGTGCCACCCAGAAATCAGATGATGAATTTACCTGCACAGCTGTTTTTAAACTGCAGGATATTCCTGATTGTCATTAGCAAGAACCAGAAAATGCATATGCTATATATTTTAGAAAAAAATTGTCTAAATCTGATGATGTGCTTGTCTTCACAGCTGAGTGCTTCAGTTGCATTTTCTGTCATGGAGTTATTTTATATTCTACAGCTACAAAAACTTTCCTTTTTCTCTTCCTTTACAAGGAGAGTCTGAAGGGTAATTTCTTATTTTTTAATTCATAATTTATCATGAAATAAACTATTAGACTATCTTTGAAAAAAAGTATCAACTTAGGAATGTTTGCCCATTGTACACTTAAAATTTTCTTTGCACAAATGTCAATATCTTTATTTTAGATGGAAACATTTCACCCAGAGGTCTTTACTTGGCATTGTAAAGCAGTTTCCACAATAGCTGGGTTTACACTCAACCATTAACAAATCACGGTTGGTTCACACAGAATTCGAATTAGACCCAAGAAAACTACATCACAGTTTAGCACGATCACGTTTATTTGGATTTGGCTAAGCTTATTCTGTAGACAAAGACAGTTGTGGTTTATTCAATAAACCATAATGGACAGAAACATGCCATTGTGCAATTTGTAAACCCAACCAAAGATTGTTGCCTTAAGTAGCATTAAAATATGGTATGGATTCATCAGAAAGGCTGTATAGGAGCTCATTATTAGTTCTGGTAGTAAAACAATCAATGAAAACTATGGAATGAAGTGCCTAACTATCCCCCAATCTCAGATGCTAAAAAAGAATTAGGAGTGATGAGAGCTATAGTCCAATAGTATAAAGTGGACTATGGAATCTCCATTCCAATCTAGATACTACATTCATAAGATTGGCTCCACTTTGACACTCTTTTTCATGGCCTTGAAAACCTGGTTTTGCCAATGGGCCTAGGGACACCTGAGTGGAATTACTGCTGTTAAGTCGCTAAGTCATGTCTGACTCTTTGTGACCCCATGGACCATAGCCTGCCAGGCCTATTTTTTATCACTCACAGCCTCCCGCAGTCTGCCCAATCTCATGCCTCCATGAGTGGAATGGAGCCCATCAAGTGGCTTATCTGATAGTTATCAGCAGAAGGCTTATTGCTTCTTTATTATTTTTATCATTGAGAGTGAGTTGGGTGGCCATATAAATTTTTGTTGCCCTCCTTGAAGGCCTGCATATATAATCCTACAATTAAGTTTGGAAGGGAGCTTGGAGAACATCCAGTCCAACTTCCTGCGTAGTGCAGAAATCTTTTTCTTACTCTGATAGATGTCCATCCAGCTTTTTTAAAACACATCCAGCAAGGTATCACCTTCTGTAAGTCAATCTGTTCCATTGTAAATAGCTCTTAGGATTATTTCCTCATATCCATCCAAAATCTGTTTGTAACTTAAGTTCACTATTTCTTGATCTATTTTCTAAAACACCTCTGAGTAATTCTGTGCTATGAAAGCCATTTGGATACTTGAAGAATTATCAAGTCTTCCCACAGTTTTCTCTTAAACATACCCCAAATCTTCCCATGTTTCTCATAATTTTTTTCCTTCCAGGCTCCTTTATCATCTCATTGCTGTTACTTACCTGTTTCTGTCAGTTAAAATCCTTCAATTAAACATGAAGCTAGAATTGGATTCTATGTTGCTCTTACCAATACAGAGCAGAGAAGAACTATATTTCACTTGATCTGAACGTTCTGTTTCTTTTGATGAAGTCTATGACTGAATTTGGTTTTTTTAAAGTTGCATCATTCTGATGGCTCATGTTCAACTTGTGATCCATCAAGACCACCCTCATTTCCCAATCTTTCAAAAGGTATCTGCTGCCTTTTGGATGTTAATTTACATACATCTCTGGAAAAGAGGATATTACTATAACAGGTCATGAATCGAAGAGTTTTCCTAACCCAGTACAAAACCTAATGGCACCTAACATGTCATGTAGTCTCCCAAAATGTGGTTCAGTCCAGACTATTGTCTATTGACGCCACAATTTCTGAAGTACCACCATATCTGGAATGCACTGAGGAAAGCTGAATTAAACACTTTCCACTCTTGAATAGTTTGTGAAACTATGTATCCATCTTTGTGCATGTGTGTGTTCATGTGTGTGCACACGCACAGACATACAAATATATATATATGTAGGTCTAGGTGTGTTCGGGTCTTTTCCCGTGTAGGATAGAGAATATCTTGGTGACGTTTCGGTGAGGTCTCACTCGCCA
>JANHFO010006010.1:172805-189434 GCA_032468095.1 Pareas carinatus | reverse complement strand
CGGGGGGGGGCGGGTGTGTGTGTGTGTGTGTGTGTGTGTGAATATATAAATATATAGATATATATAGATATAAGTATATATAGATATATATATCCTTTCCATAAAATGAGGTTTCAGTACAAGAAATTCCAGGGTGACCCTCTTGACGTGGCATTTAGCATTCCTGCATCATAATGTAAGAACTATGAGTGAATTGGGTGCAGATCCTTTCCGAAGTATTCAAATTGTTGAACGTATGTCTCTATTCATCAAGAATTTCAAGCCCCTCCAAATTTAAAGGCTGGTTCACATGTAACATTTAATCTACATACCTCTAAGGATAATTTCTATCATGTCACACGACTGCACCCCTGTTTAATCTGCCATGCGTAAAAGCAAAACATGTATAAAACAAATCACTCTCTGAGTGGTTTACAACATCAACATATTGCCCCCCCAATAATATGCTGGATCTTCATTGATTGACCTTGGAAGGATGGAAGTCTGAGTCAACCTTAAATTGGTCAGAATCGAACTCCTAGCTGTGAGCAGAATTAGCCTGCAAAACTGCATTCTGACCACTGTGCTACAACATATGATATCATCAGAAAAGGCTTTAAGATGGGAATTCTGTCTTGAAGGCATCTGATCATTACAAACGTTCCCTGCAAAAAAAAATAATTCTAAAAATAATTATTTTAAAAAATAGTTATTAAGGAACAATGGGAGCAGCAAAAAGAAAAACCTCTTCAATTGTACTGTAAAAACCAAAAAACTAAAATGAATTGCACTTCAGAAAGGGTGATAGGAAGCATGTGGTTTATGCTCTGTCTACCACTACTCTGCACCTTCTATCATAGAAAAGGCACATGATTCATGCTGTTAATTCCTTAGCTCAGAGGTTTTCAACCTTTTTCAAGGTGTGGACCCCAAAACTCATTGTTGCTACATGGCGGACCCCATTCCCACAAATTCAACTAATTACTAATTACTAATCAACACTTTTTCCATTTTTTTTCTTGATCTGTCTATGGACCCCGGTGGCAACTTGCCATGGATCTCAGGGGGTCCATGGACCATAGGTTGAAAACCTCTATCTTAGCTGATCCCCAAATGCATTTTAACAGTCTGGTAAACAGAACTGGTCTATAATTTTTGAGTTTTGGAGGGACATATAAGTTACTGGTTACTCTTCTAGCAAGCTTGAAACTTCAAGCCAGTTTTGAGGCTTTCAGGTCTAGAGAACACCAAGAACTTCCTAGCAAGTCAGCTGAATTTAATTTAGATAACATTCTCACTGGTTTCAGTAGAGTTTGGATTAAGCCATTTCTAAATATAATTAGGTTCTTCAGCAGTTAAAAAGACTTGAAGACACCAGTAAAGTGCACTTTTGTTGGACAAGTGAAATGCGTAGTTACAGATTACATTTTCAGTGCAATCCTAGACATTCTTACTCAGAACTAAGGTCAAATATGCTCTATGAGGTTTACCTCCTAGTTAACTATATTTAAGGGTGCAGCCTTAGTGATATTAAGTCTTTAAAGCATTGGCTAACTCAATGATTGTTGCAAAGTACTTTTTGAGCTACTTAATCCAAGGGGGTCACCCAGGATAACAATTGTATTGGGACACAACTATATACCATCTCTGTTAAAAGAGGGAGACTTGTGCCTATGCCTTAAGTCAATGCACTCAGCAAGGAGAAGCACATCAATATTTATCTTATTATTAAAACCATTTTATCTAATATTTTAGACTAAATGTTGGAAAGAATGGTGATTGCAGTGTTTGGAAGATGAATGTGGACTTATGAGGTAGACTTACTAAAACTGCCAAGGCTGAGAGGCACTGGTAACCTCAATCTTGTTTTTGTTTGAGTAATGAACATCTAAATTTATACTGAAGGTACAACTTAAAATCATCAAATGTGTCTGTGAACTGTGTTTTTGCTTTTGTTGTTCATTTCATACTGAATAGTAATTCACTGTAAGACCCATTTCATTAAGAAACATTTGTCAGGGCGCACAGGATGGTAAATGAGCTCAGTGCTACAAAGAAAATAGTCATATTGCAATGTGACAAGGTTTTATCTTTTCTTCTACCATTAATTTTACTGATAAGGAAAGAAACAATCTTATTGAAATGAACTGTATGTATCTGGGTATTTGTTCCTTTGTTTCTGAAGGGCTTAGCTTTATGCTAGTTTACTCTGCATATTAATTTGGCTCCTGATTTATAGTTTGGCTGCTAACTAAATTCACAGTAATGAAGAATGGTTATGGAGAGAGAAGAAAAAGTAAGGCAAATAAGTCATTCACAACAGCCATCAAATGGTCTTTAGAATCTAAACTTAAATGCTACTAATTTAGTTAGTAATTTAAATTAGCCTCCCCACAAACAAATGCTCACCACATAGACTGTACAATAAGGTCCATCAATTCAACCAACACAACCAGTAATGAACATTTGGTTAGAGAAGGCTTAAAATATGAGAGATGTTTGCCTTTCCAAAAGCAACAAAAGCTCTCATTGGAAAAGATGGTTTTTGCTTCTTTTGCTAAATTCTACTAGACTTTAATCTATTGCTATTTTAGAATCATATGTAAGAAGGTGTTTGGATATTTGTAAAATTACATAGAAAACATGTTCTTTTTCTTTGCTCTTTTTCTATCTAAGTTGTAGAAAGCTTAAATCTTTAAAGTATGATTTATGCAATGTATAATTGTACATAAAATCCCAACCATACTATCACTGTTATTTTTTAACAGCAATAGTGGTTGGGACAACACACTATGGTTTCACAACTAGTTTTCTTAAAGATGACTCAGATACTTGCCTGTGTTGTAGGTAAATCTATCAAATCAGTTATGGGAAAGATGGATGCCATACATCAACTATTCCAATTCACTTTGTTGAAAAGATAAAATCAAAAACTTATTTTGTATTCTATATTGTTTTTCCAAAAACAATCTAACAACAAATAAAATATGTTCAAAGTGTTAGGATTCAGTATTAAAATAATTAATTGGCAAATTTAAAATATACAGAGCTCAATTGTAATTATTTAACTATTTGTATACTCTGATTTTGATCAGTCACAAATACCTTCCATATAAAGTTAAGATTTGTACCAATGTGAACATTTTTAAATAAGGCATTCTATATCAAAAAAATTGGACACATATATAGTATGTTTTACAAATATTTTTAAAAACTGATACATGAAGCAAATGTTTATTATTTAAATATAACATTAATTTCCCTTTATATTCCTGTATCTCTCCAATTCTAATTTTAGAAGATATTTCTATAGGCTTCTGTGGAAAGTAATTGCAAAAAAAGGCCTCTTATTTTAAGGGGATTGTTGCTGAAGTGGCCATCTCAAATTTTATTAGTGATTGCTCCATTGGAGAAAAACCTGTCTAGTTTTTCCTTTGAATAACCATGGAGTTTGATGAACTCTACTGAAGTCTTGATAAATTAATTTTACTTTATTGGCTTTATCAGTTTATTTCAGCCCAAGAACGGTTGGTATGTTATTTTCACTGCTATTCATCTCTGGTTGCCAAGAAGAAGAAATACGAATGTGAAACACACTTCCACTGAAGTCAGACTAAGAAAGAATAGGCTTAAATGCTAGCTATGGACATCTAAAGGGGTTTATCCATAAGAATTTAGCATCAGAAACCTTGCCTGATATTCAACAATCCATATTATTTAAAATGTAGATGATTTCAAGCAGTTACAATATTATAGATTTTACATTGCAGCTATTTCTATTTGAAATACTTAAAAGTTCTTCTTGATATATTTAGTATATCTCAACCAACCATAATCACCATGATTAAGAAGAGAGGTCTATAATACTTCCAGCACCTGGAAAGTATGGTAGATATGGTTATCTCAATGGTATGTACACTAGTAACAATTCTTTACCTGGAAACAGTCTGCACTGCTTTCTGGTATGATTTGATTCAACAGGTTGAAATGAAAAACCTATCATTTAGAAAATGATCACAATGAAGCAATATTCTCACAAATAGCTAGAATACTATTTAGGAAATGGTTGTTTATAATTAAACTAACTCATATTCTGATAAACTGGCACTTAATGAAATCATTTTCTATCAGAAGCCCTCAAAATATCAAGCATGCACAAATTGCATACAAATGCAGTTGCTAGTGATCATATTGTTAGTTACACTACAGTCATTTTTAATCTCATATAACATGTCAACTATCTATAAATCATGGGAAAATTTATATTACAATAATATATACATGCATACATAAGTATACATAATCTACAGGCATGTCACAAGGACTGGATACATGTAGCCTACATAAGATAAAACTGAGGTAAAATACAGTATGATAACAGTACAGAGAAGGGTGTAGGTTTATTCTGTGCCACCTCAGAGGGAAGGACCAGGACCAATGAACTGAAGCTATATTGAAGTAGGTTCAGTTTAGTAATGAGGAGGACTTTCCTGATAGTAGGAGACTGTGTACTAATGCAATAGATTGCCACATGAAGTGGTAAATTTCCCTTTAAAAAAAGCTATCTAAAATGTTTTTAGCAGATCATGCAACTTGCAGGATGATTTTTCTCTGCCTGATATTTGAGATCCCTTCTAATTTAAAAAAATTATGCATTCTCGTGCACAGGTTTTGGCTCCATGTAAAGTTATTATTTCCTATTATCACTTATAGTGGTAAATTTCTGTTTCCAAAGTAATTAATGAGCACTAAAATCAAAATTAAGCAAAAGGCTTCATCATTAGAGTTCCAATTGCTCTTTAATGCTGATGCTTCCCTGGGTGGTAGAATTTAAACCCCCTTTCTGTGTATGAAAAGTTATTTGGAGTCATTCTCTGGCAGACAACTAGGCAAAATATGGGGAACAGTTATGAGCCCATTAGTCCCATAACGTCTCTTCAAATCTTAATCGCTTTCTAGAAATTTGCACAACTTGAAGCTTGGATGTATTTATTGAAGTAATTAATGGGTTTTTGTGTTTATATATATAGACTGTGACTACGAAAAAATCTGCGGAAACATATATAGACTAGCACGAAGCCAAAAGCACCAGCCTGAAGATGGCAAGTGAGACCTTGCCGAAACGTCACCAAGAGACTTTCCACTCTACATGGGAAAAGACCCAAACACACCTGAACCTACATACTTGTACCCGTGAAAAGCAAAAATGAACACACTCCATAACAAAACTACTACATCTAGTATTTTGTATTACCCCCATGATTTTTAAGGAAAGCACCAAATCTTCTAGGGATGGAATGAACAAGTTGGTGACATATTGCAACATCTATCTTTTTCCATTCTTCAAGAACAACCTATTCTACAGCCTGGATGCTGGATGGAGAGTGATGGTCAACTTGTCTCTTCAGAATCCCCCATAGGTGTTCGACTAGGTTGAGATCAGGAGACATACTTGGCCACTGAATCACTTTCACACTGTTCTTCTTCAGAAATGCAACAATGGCCTTAGATGTGTGTTTTGGACTATTACCGTGTTGGAAAAATGCATGACGATCAAGGGCACAGAGTGACAGTAGCATCTTGTCTTTCAACATAGGGCCATACATCTGTGAATTCATGATACTATCAATTAAATGCAGCTCCCTGACACCAGCAGCACTCATGCAGTCCCACAGAAGGGCACCGCCACCACCATGTTTCACTGTAGGCACCATGCATTTTTCTTTGTACTCCTCACTTTTGCAATGCCATACAGTTTTGAAGCCATCAGTTCCAAAAACATTTATTGTGGTCTTATCACTCCAGAGTACAGTGTCCTAGTAGTCTTCTTTTTCAGCATGGGCCCTGTCAAATCCTAGGTGGGCTTTTGTGTGCATGAGCTTTAAGAGA
This sequence comes from Pareas carinatus, assembly GCA_032468095.1. Classification (NCBI taxonomy): domain Eukaryota; kingdom Metazoa; phylum Chordata; class Lepidosauria; order Squamata; family Pareidae; genus Pareas; species Pareas carinatus. The sequence continues at coordinate 183,566 of JANHFO010006010.1, read as the reverse complement.
GGCTTCCTTCGGGGATGACACCCATGCTGCTATTCCTCTGCAATGTACGCTGTATTGTATCACGGAAAGCAGTCACCCCACAACAACTTTAGCCAACTGCAGTGAACTTGCATGATGATTTTTCTTCAACCCTTCTCATCAGAAGATGCCCCTGTTGAGGTTTAACTTCTGTGGACGTCCTGAATGTCTCTGTGAAATGGTTGCAGTTCCATCTTTCTTAAATTTTTGTATCACTTTTGCTACAGTGTTCTGAGTGATAAGTAAAGCTTTGCTGATCTTGTATCCTTCACCTTTCTTGTGTAAAAAAATTGTTTTCTTCTCACGTCTTGTGACATTTCTCTCCCATGTGGTGCCATTGCTGACAGCATGAAATGAGAAGGGGTTTTCTTTGTTAGGTAAGGCCCTTTTTAAATAACTGTCTGTTGGATACCTGCTTAATGAATCATTAGACTCACCTGTAGTTGAATTCTTGTTAATGGGAAGGTTGGTGACCATTTTCTTGGAAGAGCACAGCAGTGAGGGGATTGCCTAAATGCAGTATTGCTGAAACTTAGTAGCTTTAAAATGAGTGGAATTAACTCCCAGAAGACTGTCTAGATTGGGAAATAGCAAAGAATTTGAACAATAATCCCCTGTTTACCAGATTTGTAAGCCTTGCCCTGGCTAGTGATGTGCTTTTATGTATGCCATCCATAAATACCGCCCTCAGCAGCTAGCTTTAATCTCAGAGGGGATGGAAAAATTGTATTTGCTGACTGGGAAGAAGGTATAGCTCTCCTCTTGTTAGCCTGCAGTAAGAAACCATTTATATGAGAAGATGGAGAAGAGGTTGCGGCTGCCTGAACAAGCTATGCTTTCATATGCATTCCAGAGAAATTCGATGTATTTGACTTAGTTCTTACTTTTGATTCCAGGTACCTATCAAGGCCAGTTCACCAATGGCATGCGCCATGGTTATGGAGTCCGTCAAAGTGTCCCATACGGTATTGCAGCTGTAGTCCGCAACCCTCTAAGGACCTCCCTTACATCCCTGCGGAGTGAGCACAGCAATGGCACCCTGCTACAACATGATCTGCCATCAGCAAACCTGGAACATGTTCCCATGTCACCTACCATAACTCGGGGTGGCTTTGCCCTCAGCCTGTATGCAGATGCTGATCCTGGCAAGTTAAAGAAGGGAGGACTCTTCAGGCGGAGCTCCTTGTTTGGGAAACTCAAGAAATCTGACTCCAAGACCTCTCTGTCCAGCCAAAGGAGTCGACTCAGTTTCCTTAAGAGTGAGAGCTCTACAGGTAGCGATGCTGCCTCCACTGCCAGCCTGGGAGAAGGAGTGGAAGGAGAGGACTTCCCACCTTTTGATGCTGACATCGATGCCACCACCACCGAATCCTACATGGGAGAGTGGAAGAATGACAAGCGTTCGGGGTTTGGCATAAGTGAGAGATCGAGTGGCCTGAAGTACGAGGGCGAGTGGCTGGATAATGTGCGGCATGGATATGGTTGTACCACATTGCCTGATGGGAAGAAGGAGGAAGGAAAATACCGCATGAATGTATTGATCAGAGGCATGAAGAAACGAGTGATACCTCTAAAAAGTGCAAAGATAAGGCAGAAAGTGGACCGGAGCATAGAAGGTGCTCAGAGAGCGGCAGCCATCGCCAGACAGAAATCTGAGATTGCAGCTTCTAGGTAAGGATCATAAACTTGGAATTTTGGGATGGCTGTCACGTAGATACACCATCCAGTGCTCTTTTGTAATTGAATTCTATTTGCAACTGTTGATCAGACCTAAAATGCTCATTCAACTGAACTTCCATTTTCAGTGGTTTCATCTTAGAGACCTTAAGAAAATAGAAAATTTCCAGAAATTAAAAATCTACATCTAGGAAAGAAAGTCCTTTGCATCCAGGTTATTTAATATGTCTCCCATAAAAAGTGATAGGGAAATGTGGAAAGATAACGAAGGAGAATCTGTATGTTTGGTGTTATAATTTGGCTTCATGCCAGTGCTGCCTAAATCCAGTTCAAGATGTGTTTAATATAGGAGAACAGGGCTTTGGGAGAAAAACAAACCATTTCAAATTATTTCGTTTTCTGCCAAGACAGATCTTGACTCTTTATTGTCCCCTCTTACTGACAGCATTTTTCCAATGTTTTAAACAAAGATCTTAGCAGATTTCTTTCAAATAAAATTTTGAACTAAACACAGGTTTGCCATTGTAATCTTCGCAGCGTCAGTTTATATCACTGTTTATCAACTTGGCAATTTTAGCAAATGCAGACTTCAGCTCCTGAATTTTCCAGGCAGTGTGGACAGGTCTGAATGGAGCACAATCACCTTTGACTTAATTCTAGCAAGACTGAGTGGCTATGGTTATTACAGTCCTCCTGATCTGGGAATTTTCCATCTTGAATCGTGGCTGGGTTGGTGCACAATCTAGGGTCTTCTTGAATTCATAGCTCCTACTCAAAGAATAAGTGGCAGTTGTGGCCAATAAGCCCATTGCATAGCTTCATCATGTACTCCTTCCTGAAACTGGACGCTTGGAGGCGCAATTCATATTATTGGTTATCATCTACAAAGCGAAATATGGCTAGGGCCAGGTTTTCTGAGTGGTTGCCTATCTTCCATAGCGCCTGTCCATTCAGTGAGGGTTAGTGGAGTTGGTTTACCTCTTGATTAAACAATGGCATCTGTTAGGATCCAGGAAGCATGCCTTCTCTGTCACATTGTCTACCTTTTGGCATGAGAGCCCTTTCGAGATTCATGTGGTTTCTATCCTGATGGTGCTCCAGAAAACTTGGCTCTTCTCCAGGCCTTGGGATAGGGTGGATTTGGCCTCCTTGTTAAGTTATGTTCTGTATTTATACAGTAGTGTATTGTTTGGATGGATGTTATATGGTTTGTTTATGTTGTATTGTGTATTTTTGATATTGCTGCTTGCTTTAAATTATAAACGTCCCAGAGTTATTTTGAAGTCAGATGGTACTTTAGTCTAATAAAATAAAGATGCAAGTTTTATAGAAGTTCAGTTGAGTTTATTTTTCAATTTGCTATAAATCATTTTGTTTTTACACTAAGCCATATAACTTGAACTTTGAGCTGGACATACATTTTTCTGGAACTATTAGTTGTCTGTTTCACAAATCCTTTTAGTGATTATTGCAATCCTTTACAGTAATAGGATATGTCAGAAGCTGAATCTTAAGTTTATGTTCAACCACCATTTATGGTGTTCGGCAGTTTAGAAATCTATAAAGATTTTAGGCCTTGCTTGCAGGATTTTAGAGAAATGTGAATGGTAGCTGTTAAGTCATCATGATGTTAAAAATCAAAATTGTCCAAGCCTTTTTAGGCTACTAGATCACTTGCTCTTTAAGGGGAATTTACGTTTCAAAAACAAGACAAGGACAGAATAGAAACATGCAAGTGAATTGTCCTTAGAGGGATATAACAATATCATATGCAAACTGTGCCATGATTAGGTCAAGGGAGACTGTCTATAGACTCGAATAATTGACTTACTGCCATTAGAACAGAATACAATGGCAGTACTGTTCATTTAAGAAGAGTTAACTTCTTTGGAACAATGAGTATATCCTAAACCTGATCACAGACCAAATCTGCTTGGGATTTAATAAGGACTTAAATGCTGTAGAAGGACTACTTTCTTTATCTGTTCACCGTTAAGAGCAGAATTTTGTTTTGATATATTTTTTTAAGGGTTAAAAAAAAAGGATCTGCAGAAATTTCCACTAAATTGAATAAAGATGTTATGGGATCATATTTACATTTTTAAAACCTGCATGATGTGGTGAAGGCTTCTCTTCCATCTTTAATCATAAGAAGCTCAATTTGCTTCCAGGGGGCCATCCCTGCTTCCATCAGACATTTTGGCGTAACCATGACAACAGAATACTGAATGATCACATGAGTGGTTCAACATGGCTAGGGAAGATGCCTACAGTTTGCAAAGGGTTGGCATAGTTTTAAATGCACCAAAACATCTTAAAGATTAAAGAAAAACAGAAGAGACTTGTAGTTTGCATTATAAAGCAAGTATACCCTCTATCTATGTATATCATATATGTTTTTCTGGGGAAGAACAAATGTCTTTAATTTGAGCATTTATATGGCTGCTCAACTTGGACAAAGTATCTCTGGGCAGGATACTTTTAAAAAAGATCAGGTAATAAATACACCTCCCCCCTATTAAAAACCAACTAAGGCACTAAAATAGCAACTTCATTTCTACCAGCATTAATTTCATTATGGATCTGCTAAGGATAGAGCTTCCAAATTTGTTCTCAGGAGAATCCATATTAGGATTCTTAGAATAGATGGATTGTTAACTACTACAAGAATCAATATATTTACAGAGAGATCAACTGGATCTTGGAGATGGCATTGCATGTCTAAGCATGGGCTCCTAGGTTGGAACATTGGTGGCAAATCCTATATTGATTAACTAGCAACCTTCCAGGTCCCTTTTGTTAAAACTGCAGAAACAAGCGCTTGAAAGAGTTTTGTCAGATTGGTGTAACAAGTCATTGGACTAAAGACATATTAGGCAGTCTGGATCAGCAGCTTAAAGAAGATTTATGCAAAGCACTCTAGCCCTCTACCCCATGGTATCATACTTACAGTATTGGCGTAGGGTCTGTGTTTCTAACACACCGTATAGTTTATTTTAAATAAAGCATAATGGATAGTTTTCTGTATCGATCAAACAAAACAAATCTAGCTTTACAAGCAGAAAAATTACTCTAATACAGAAGACGCATTTGAAGATGCCTTTGCCCCATCTGGTTTTTGTCCTTGAAATTGGGCCTCCAATGCCTATTCTATATAATCTTGGCATAGATCTATATGAAAACAACACTGTAATGTAAAGATGGCCTGAGTTGAGCACATTTGTGGAAAGAACAAAAGTGTATCCATATTGTTTACAAGGGAATGCTATGCTGCTGTGAAGAACTTCCATGTACAAGAAGAGCAGCTACAAGGCTATGAATAATGATGTTGGAGTGGCACTGGGCCAGTTATAAAAAGCTCTTTTTATAAAAGGCACTATTTACACTTCAAATCAAAGGGGGAACTCTGAGTGGTTTACATCAGGGATTGGAATGCTCCTCTCTGTTAGCGTGGGTTGGACATAATTCCCTATTAAGGAAACTTTTTAGCAAAAGAACGGAGATACATAGAGCCATTTTCTTTCTCCACAGATCTTGCACAGATGTAGCTGCTTTGAGTCATTGCAGAGATACTCCACAAGAACAGATCTTTATTTTTTTCATACATGGTTAAGAGTGAGCAGTGAAGTTATCAAGCAAGCTGATGATGATACCAAATCATTTAGAGTGCTTAAAACAGAAATAACTGGTGAGAGAGCATCAGGTCCCTCTCCAAGCTTGGAAAATGAGAATAGAGGTAGAAAAAAAATCATTCAGTATAAAAAAAAGATGAGTAGTTGGTGATCATGAGGAAAGGAATTGAAAATAAAACTGCCGGTATAATGTGAATGCATGATACAGCCGCCGTTGGAATATTGTATATGGTTCTGATCACTGTGCCACAGAAGGGATATTTGGAATGGAGGAAGACGAGAAAAGGAGCAGAACTATAAAACTGTGGAACAATGTTAACATCAATTAGAGAAAGAACATTACAGTTGTATAAAATAATGAATGATGTGGCACAACTTTTGTTTGGTAATATCAGAACATGCATTAATCTAACGGAACTGGGATTTCTAATTCACTCAGCATTTATAACTCATTAAAGTTATAATGAAAGGTAATGATGTGCAAAACTATGTAATCCATTCCTAGAAGTTTCCAGGAATGAACCATTCCATTTAGCACAACAGGAGAGAAGCTATTAATTTAGACTGGTTTAAAGTGGAATTAGAAAAAAATATGAACAGTAGAGCTATATTAAATTTTACTTTTAGTCACCATATTTGTAAGTAAGCAAACAAGTGCTAGGCAGCTGGAGACCTTTCTGAACTGGTTTAGTTACTCTCTCTGTGGACAGAAACTAAACTAAATTGGCCCTTGATTGGTTCTGAGTCTTAATACCAGGCATATTCCCTGTAAATGTAGTCAAAGACATTGGCATCAAGAGTGCAAGTGAAAATCTGAAAAATGCCAAGGATACATATGAAAGAGTAGGGATTGGGTTGTATATCATGGTTGCCACCTCGTAAATTTTTAACTGCCCTATAGAGACCAGTGGTAAAAACTTCTATCTTTTGTTTTCTTAAATCATCAACTGTCTTACGGAATAATAATAATAAAAAACTCTACCTGCTGAAGACATTTTGGATTCAACTGTTATATTTATATCCTACCTTTATGCTGTAAGACTCAACAACTCATAACCCACTTCATATTTTTCTTACAATAACCACCTTCTGGAGTGAGGTTGGGCTGAGAAAGTGTGCATGGCTCAAAATTAATCATCCTCAACCCTAAAAAGACTAGATCTCATAGTCTTCTCAGTTTCTAGTTTAACAACTTAACCACTAAACCAAGCTAGCGGTCAGTACTAAAATTAGCACTGAATCACTCAAATATTTTTTAAAAGTTGCAGCTATGACAACATACAGCTATAGCAAGATGTTAATGGAAAAGGTAATAAAATTCTTAGCAACAAAAATGTATCCTTATATATTTAAACAACTTGCTTCTTTTCAGTATTATTTACAGTAATAGTAATAGTAATAATAATAGTATGTATTATTATTAAATATTGCTGCTCTCCTTTGAATTGTTTCCGCCCGATGGTTACAATAGGAATTAAGACTTCTTATAAAGTGAGGTCTCTTGTATATATTTGCACAATCCAAAAGCAGTTATAAAAATAAAAACATTTATTTTATCATATGTCTTCCAGCTGCAGTGTTGGTTGATGTTAAGAATTTTAGTACTGTATAACAAACTTGAAGAACTAAGTTTGATGTATTAGTTAAGGCATCAGACTAGAAACTGGGAGACCATGAGTGCCTTAGACACAATGCCAAATGGGTAACCTTGGGCCAATCATTCTCTCTTATCCCTAGGAAGCAGGCAATAACAACATGCTGCGCCAGTTGGGGGGGTTGGGAGTGGGAGGCACCGTTTATCGGTGGTTTTCCTCCTACCTCTCTGGCCGGATGCAGACAGTGTTGACAGGAGAGCAGAGGTCGACTCCGTGGGGCCTCACTTGTGGAGTGCCTCATGGGTCGGTCCTCTCGCCTCTCCTGTTCAACATTTATATGAAGCTGCTGGGTGAGATCATCTGTGACTTTGGGGTGTAGTACCATCAGTATGCTGATGATACTTAGATGTACATCTCCATCCCAGGCCACCCCAACGATGCCATCAAAGTGATGTCCCGGTGCCTGGAAGCCGTGCGGATCTGGATGGGGTGCAATAGACTCAGACTCAATCCCTCCAAGACCGAGTGGCTGTGGTTGTCGTTGCCAAGATATAGCCAGCTTATTCCATCGCTGGCTATTGGGGGTGAGTCTTTGGCCCCCATAGAAAGGGTCCGCAATTTGTGCGTCCACCTGGATGCACGGCTGTCCTTAATAGATCATGTGGCAGCCGTCACCAGGGGGGCTTTTTACAAGGTTCACCTGGTCGGCCAATTGCGTCCCTTTCTCGATCGCGACGCCATGCGGATGGTCACTCAAGCACTCGTCATGACCCATCTGGACTACTGTAACTCTCTCTACATGGGGCTCCCCTTGGGCACATCCGGAAGCTTCAGCTCCGCGGGGGGTTACCGGTGTCAGTTGGAGAACTCATGTGGCCCTCCCTCCTGCGTGATCTGTATTGGTTGCCAGTGTGCTTCCGGGTGCATTTCAAGGTGTTGATCATGACCTTTAAAGCGCTCCATGGCTTAGGACCCAGCTATTTACAGGACCGCATACTGCCAGCAAATCCCTCCCACCGACCGGTTTGCTTCCACAGAGTGCCGTCGATCAGACAATGTTGACTGGCGACCCCCAGTTGGAGAGCCTTCTCTGTGGCGGCTTCCACCCTCTGGAATGACCTTCCCCCAGAGATTTGTACTATCACAGACCTCCGTGCCATCCGCCGTGCTATTAAGACCCATCTGTTTACCCAGGCCGGGTTGGCCTAATCCACTGTTTACCTTGCCAAAATACTTTAGTAATTTTAATTTTTCATCTTAATCAGGTTTTAAATTGGTTTTTCTATTGTTGAGTCTAAATTGCCATTTCTAATTATAGTCTTTTTAAATTTCTTTTAAATGTGTTGTATGTTGAAGTGTTGTAACTGTTTTTATATGGCTGTACACTGCCTTGGGTCCCTTCGGGGAGAATGGCGGTATAAAAATGTAAATAAACTAAACTAAACTAAACTAAACTAAACTAAACTAAACTAAACTAAACTAAACTAATGATTTAATAAAATTTAGATTTTTGATAGATATGAATACTATCAAAAATTTAGATTTTTGATAGTATTCATATCAAAATATTTCATATTTTGATATGAATACTAAGAATACTAAGGGTCTTAATAGCACGGCGGATGGCACGGAGGTCTGTGATAGTACAAGGTGTGATGATGAAATATGAATAATTTGAGATATATATAAACTGGTCTTAAGATGAAAATATGATCATGTAGATTCAGAAGAGGATAAGGCTTAAATGGAATTTTTCTTCAATGTAAAAGGATATAATTGACTTGATATAATAATATAAAAATTAAAAGTTATGCGGTTTGATATTGGTAAAGATTAATTCTATGTTGGGAAGGGGTAGAATAAAATTTTCTGATAATTTATTTTTTGTTCTTATTCTATGGTAAAATAAAAATGATATAATTGGTTGATATAAGATAAGAAAAGTTTAAATTTTTGATAATTGCTAGTAGGCAAGATAAAATTAAGTTGTGAAAAGTAAATAGAAATATGGAATATGAATATTTTGAGAAATGCTAACCTGTCTTATGGAAATAGTAATATGATTAACCAAGAAAATTAGGACATCTGGACAAATGTCGGTAAATTTTAAAACTAAAAAGGAAAATGTGACTGGTGGTAAATTAAAAATGTTAAGTCAAGAAAAGAGAAAAGAAGAAGAGGAGTGAAGAAAAGAAAAAGAAGAAAAAGGAAGAAGACTAAGAGAAAGAAGATGGCAAGGTGGAGAGAAAATGAAAGCAAGATGTTAAAGACAACAATTTATAATTGATTGTATAGTGTTACCTTGCTATGATTGTTAAAGCAAATTTGCAAAATAAAAATTCTTCTTTTTTTAAAAAAAAGAAATAGACTGACAGCAACAACACTTATTAGGTTTTTAAATTTAAATCTAAGTCTTCCCATTTTTTTCCAAAGTCTTTTCAAAGCCTTTTCAAAGTCAAGATACGGAAAAATCTTTTAAAACAGTTCATTTATATTCCATTAGTCAGAATTCATCTCCCTAGAACTTTTATTTTAATCTAGCATCTTTCAATAAAAGTTCCAGCCTTTTCAGTTTCAGTCGCCATTTTCCCCATCTCAATGGTAACCACTTTTTCTCTCACTCTCCCTTTCAACTAGGTAGCAAAGGATTTTTAAAAGTCTCACCAGGTAGCTGTTTTCCCAATAAGCTGCTTTTTCTTCCGGCTTGAAAAACAAGCCTATGCTTGCCCTCCTGCTTATTTGTGGCTTTATGTTCCTGCTGCTCCTGCCACTCACAGCTGTTCTTGACAGACCTTCAGAGAAGTTTCTTTTTCGATCCCGGGGGAGTTGCCACCTCCCTGGAACCCCCAATTGCCCCCTCACTTTTGCTTCCGCTACAGGGAAGCTTAGGACCTTAAAAAGCCCAGGTCCATCATACTACAAGCAAATTGACTCAGAGCTTTCTGAGCTAGCTGCTTCTCTACCACTCCTTCTGCAGGAACGGCCCTCCATCTAGTCTTTTTTAGAAGATACTTACCTTGGTATTATTATATTTTCTTAGTAAAATAAAAGGATTTTCAGATAATTACAATTGATATAGAATTTTTCTATGTAGGAATTGGGTCTGCATGCTTATAATAGTTATTTATATATATAATTACAGCATATTCATGCACATTGCTTACAGGTTACAAGATAGTCTGTAAAATTATCTAACTAATCGCATGTAACATATACTGGATTTTATTTTCAGTCATGAAAGGATATTTCTTTACTTAGTAAATCTGTGACAGAATCTACTAGCTTGACACTAGTTGTCACAGAACTCAGCGATATCATATTATGCTAATAGACTTCCTACAATGCAAAAGTGACAACTTTTAAATCTAGGATCAAATGACCTCACTAAGTTTTCTTTTTTATACTCTTCTGAGTCCATTCTAACCAGGTGCTTTGAGATGAAGGCCACATGAAAGTTTTGTAGAAATCATAATGTAGATGTAACTACATTTAACTAAGAACTCCTGATTCTTCAGAAACCTAGATAAAAAATTACAATCCTGACCATCCATGAGGTGATATGACTCCATCTATTTTATGTAACTGCTCTCTCCACAGTGGTTCTTGCTTCCTTAAAATGTTAAGTGCCATTCTTCTACACAAAAAGATTATTCACCTTTACAAGAGCAGCGCCTTCTCTCCTGGTAGATCATTCATCTTTCTAGTGTAGACTTCTGAAGAGCTGCTCTTCTCCTTTTTTCAGGGAAGAGATCTGGATTTCACATTAGAAATATTTAGATCTGGCATAAACAGTCTCAGGTTTTAAAATTCAGTTCTCTCTCTCTCTCTCTCTATCTATC
>JANHFO010006010.1:144557-159453 GCA_032468095.1 Pareas carinatus | reverse complement strand
CCCCCCCCCCGCCACAGGTCGTAGATATCTTAGATGTCTAGGAAGACCAACATTGTATGGAAGTCTGAAAACTGTATCCCTGTCCTTCATCTGTACACACAGATATATAATATGAGATTAGACTGTCCCTGTTCCCAATACCGTCGTCCTTTTTTGTCCATGCCTTTTTTCAGTTCTAAATATAATATATCTTGTGTCCAATTCTACAGCTTGTTCTGCCTTCCAAGCTGTTTGCTCTTACTGTGCTTGTCATTTGATCCTGAATAATATCAACTCAGAGAGCCATTTAGGTGTAGGTGGTTAAGGCATGAAGTTAGAAACCAGGTGACCATGAATTCTAGCCCCACCTTCAGCATGAAGCCAGCTAGGTGACATTAGACCAGTCACTTTCTCTCAACCATAGGAAGGAGGCAGTGGCAAACCACTGTTGCCAAGAAAACTGCAGGAACGTGTCCAAGTAGTCTTTGAGAATTGGACACAAAGAGGGAGGGAAGGGAGGAAAAATCACATTTAAAACACCATAAGTAAATATAATTTCTAGTAGCACAAAAAGAAGGGTAGGTGTTAAAAGATGTGTATGTGTGTGTGTCTTACACTGATTTGGCAAAAAATGTTAATGTTTTATCTGCTACAATGTACGGTATTTGGCTTATGAAATTAGCTGGAAGGGTAAATTGTTCTATTGTTCACGAACTGTACTTACAATATGTACATCAGGACCGTTGGCAATTTTGCTCAAATTTTTGAATGAAAAATACCAATGTGAGAGGTCCCTGATATTTTCTGAGCTTGGTTGTTTTCTCACTACTCATACTAGGTAATATCATCAGTGCATCAGTTTAGGTAATGAAATATCTGGAAGAAAACAACCAAGCTCAGAGCGTACCATTTCATCCCTGAGCTACTAATATTTTCTTCTGTCGATAAATACTTATTTCTTAGAAAGAAAGTGCAAACTGAAATATATGCCACACCCAATTAAAAGATGATTTCAGCTGGTTCCCAAATGAATAACAAATGCCCAGTAATAAATGTCTAAGTATTCTTTACCAGCTGAAGCTTCTGAATCATCTTTACAAGGAGGCCCCTCTCAAAATAATTTCCATGTGTAGCCTGAATAGAACCCCATTATGATTAGTTAAGACAATTTGTCATTCGTATAAAATCATAGCTAGTAGTCCATTGCTGAGGATTGAGGATCCCAAGCCCTGAATTGTATAAATGGATTTTAATAGATTAAACATTTTTACATGTAATAATCATTTAATGTATTGATTTTCTCATCCACTGTATCTCTGTACCGTCGGAAGATATTTCAAACCAGCATAAATTTATTTCAATGCTACTCAACACACTCCATATTCCAATATGGCAACGATAGCTACTTTAAGAGAATAAAAGGAACAGGGAAGTTTTACAGATTTGTTCCAGAAGTCATACAGTCGTGGCACAGCATTTTCACTGGGATCATTTTTAATGAAGGCATTGTGTGATATTTTAGGTTTTGTTGATCTGATTAAAGAGATTAAGATCTGATCCAATAAAAGGTAGTGGCTTCTCAACAACATGGTGTTTCATGTTAACTTTGTCCTCCTTTTGCTAGGTGAAATGATAGAAATTAGTTGCAATAAAGTTGTAACATGGAGTATTTTTCTTGCCTATTTGGAAATGTACAATTAGCACTCTACCTTTGAAATGGGAATAGATCTACAGCATTGCCAATTTAAAATGTAAAAATTGCCAATTTGGTTTTTAGCATCTCTGAGGATGTCTGGGAAAAACATTGTGAAATGGTGGACAACAACTGTCAGAATAAACTAAAGATAATTGTCATCTGAACAGAACAATGGTTGAAGAACTTCCTATATTCACAGTTATTATTTTCAAAGCCCAAAAGCATATTGTAATAAAAATGAAATTGCATTCCTGGCTCTTAACCACCTACTGTGTTTACCTGAAAATAAGACTAGTTCTTATATTATTTTTTGCTCCAAAATACTCACTATGGCTTATTTTCTGGGCAGAGCTTATTTTTGCTGCTCCATCTCCAGTTTGCAATGGATGTACTTCTGATAAATGCATCCGTCTGGCTGACAATCTTAACTAGGACAAATTTTCGGGGTAAGGCTTATATTTACGAGCAGTCTGAAAAATTATACTAGGGCTTATTTTGGGGGAAACAGGGTAAGTATTCTTAGTCTGCAATCAGAATTTAGTACAACCTGCATTTAGAAGTTTAAAATTTTACATGCTTTTGCAGAGTTGTTTCTAGAATAGTGATAACTCTAGCAGTATTTGCCGTGCTCTGTCCATTTCCACTGGTTTTCTTTGAAGAAATAAAAGGCAACACAAGATTATATATATATATATATCTTGTTTCTGGGCACTTTACATCCAACACCAGTTCCTTAAGCACAAAAAAGACATAAATATGTCACCAGGCCTCCCACAGCTTACAGTGGAATTAATCATACCGATTATACACTTCCAAAAAAGGAGATGCTCTGTCTTCTTACAACTTCTTGGAGGCCTTCTGTGAACTGTCAAGGTTTAAAACAGCCAATTTCTACCTCATCATCTAAGTGTCTCCAAATACTTAAGGAGATTCAGTTCTTTGAACAAGACACCAGAATGCTGGAAGTATTTCCACACGGGCTTGCCTTCCAAGGATATTATGCATCTCTGAAAGCTCATTGTTTCAGTTTAAAAGACATGAACTGCATGTTGGTATTTGTGCATCAGGAAAAAAACCTATCATCCCGGTTATCAAGAAGTTTTTATGGTGTAGAGGTGCCATTGGCATACAATTTTATGTGATTTCTTTTTTTAAAAAAAACCTTTAATTGGGCTATAGGCATAGAAATATTTTTGAAGGCTTTACTTTGTCACATAAGGTAAAGTTGACTTGTGGAATTCACTGTCACAAGAAGTGATGAAAGCCATTCATTATTGGCCTTAAAAGATAATGTGGTGGCTTCGTGTAACAGAGTACAAGGGTCATCGACTCGAATGTTGCTTGTGAACTTCTTGGGTACATCAATTTAGCCAGTATGGGTACAAGATGCTAGATTTTATTGTCCATTATTAGCTCTATTAAGATTTTTCTTGCATTACTTTTATACATTTTATAACTCTTGAGAGATATTTTGTAGTGAGAAGAACTATGGATTGCTCTTACTTGTTTACTAAAATTCTTTGCAACATAGTCATTACAAGAATGGCAGGAGGGGAAGAAATAACAGCGGGAATAAAAATTGGATATTAAAAAAATCAGGTATATAAACAACATAGTTTGTTAACTGAAAGTAAAGACGATTTAAAAGAGTGCATGGGGAAAGTAAAATTGGAAAGTGAATATTAAGAAGACAAAGATCATATCCTCCAAAATCTAAAAAACATTGATGGAACAGATGATAGTTTGTTTGTTTTTGATTCAAGCATAGGTAAAGATGGATAGCATGTAGTAGAGGTCTTTTAGAGATAGCAAATTACAAGTATTGAGAGCAATTATTTTAGTTTTACAGTTAATAAATGAGGATTGAAAAGGTAATTGGCCATCAATGCATTTCTTGAAGCCATGGAATAGTCCTTGCTGATGTTAGAATGACCACTTTCCAAAAGGAAAGGAAAGCACATTCGGTAACATCTGTCTGAACTAAATACCACAATGGTGTTCTCTTCACAGGACTTCCCATGCCAAGGCCAAGTCAGAAGGTGCAGAGCAAGCAGCAATAGCAGCTAACAATGAATCCATGTTAGCCAGGTCGATGGCCAGGGAATTGTCTCCAGACTTCTATCAGCCAGGTAAGAGATGAAGAGTCCTCCATCCTAGTTTTTAATTACTGACTTTAATCTGCCCATTGGTGGATTGGTTGTGTAAAACCAACGAACAAGTTAACATTTTCCATAGGTGACGATATGGAATGTGAAGATTTTACAAAAAAACAGTTGTCTCTATAATCTTTAGTAAAGCTGCTGAGAAGAGCATGGTTCATTGTCATCATTTTTCTGGTCTTCTTATCCAGGGCTTTTAGTTCTGCTTGGGTTCAATCTAGTCCATGATCTCCAATATATCTACTGACTGGAATTGGCCAATTGCCTTGATGGTATTTCCTCCACTGAATTTGGACTTTAAGATCCTTTTCACTACCGTGATGTATTCACTTCTAACCTTCTTGGCTTCAGTGTGCTTGATATTGTCGGTTTGAGGGATTTCCCCCTATTTTTCCCTTATTGATGGTAAGGATGGCACATTTGTCCAGCTCACAGTCCACTTGCCTATATATATTATTATCCAGTTATTTCCAAGTAATACACATAATGCCCCAATGAGGTTTTAAATTAACCAGCTGCATCAATAAGTCAGAAGAAAGGTCACAGCTAGGAATGGCTTTGATGTTTTGAAGACACTGAGTGTCAGTTCTATTAGAAAGAAGAAAAATCAATTTAATAATAGCGTGAGTCTCTATTGTAAGCTCATTTTGTGTAGGTGCAAAGCAATTTTATTCAGTCATTCAGAATTCATTCAATCAAACCCTGGATAAATATTCAAAGCCTTGGAGTTGTCGCTATGCATAAAATTGGGGTGGAAAGGGTATATCAACATTTTGCTACTATTTTCTTATTCAGCATCATATTTTATCATGCAGGGTTAGGTCATTTTTTGTAGTTTTGTTTCCATGATTCTTTTTTACAAGTAAAATGAAATAGATAAGCATTTCTTAATATTTATACATGTTTGGTTGCTTTAGCCTAGATCCATTTTCTTACATTTATATTTTTAAATATGCATGCCATTTATTTGTATTCATCCCCCCTCCTCCGGATGTATTGTGCTCATCCAGGACCATACCATTCTTTCCAAAATTGATTGCCAAGGGTCTGTGAAGTTGCAATCTCATTTACCTTTGTCTGGGAATAAGGTTACAGAACAAAGCCAAGTTTACTTTTGGATAATCAGCAGCAAATTTGTACTGTTAATCTACTACTTTATGTGCTATACTAAAGGAGGAGTCAAGTAGCAAATAATGACGTCTGAGCACACCTCTCTGCCAGCTTGGGGAGTGATTATTGTTCTGTGTGAATAATGTCTTTTGTAAGGCGGAAGAAGCATGTATTTTATTAGAAAAATGCCACAATGCAGTTTTATCGGAAAAACAATGCCGACAAAATAATAGAGCAATTTTTCTTTGCACTGAAAGAAAACAGATATTGACTCTAATACTACCATGTTTCCTCAAAGATAAGACCGAATCTTTTATTAATTTTTGCTCCAAAATACTCACTACGGCTAATTTTCTGGGTAGGGCAGTGATGGCGAACCTATGGCACCCGTGCCAGAGGCGGCCCTCAGAGCTCTCTCTCTGGGTATGTGTGGTGTCGCCCCAGCACAGACTTCTTTACTAGAAAGCCAGAGGGAGGCGGGGCTCCCCTCCCCCTCTCCACGCATGCTTGAGGACATTTCTGACATTTCCGCCCCTCTGCCCAGCAGCCCAAAGGGAACACTTCCTCCCTCCCTTGTCTGGGGTAATGTGGGAGACTCAAATGCAGTGCAGAGTTGGTGGCGAAGGTGAGAGAGGAAAGGAAATAGATTGGAGGGGAGCAGAAGCCCAGTGGGCCGCAGAAGCTGGGGTAAGCCGCCAGAAGGCCTGCAGTGAGCTTATGTAGACTATGGGTGGGGAGGGGAGGCATGGGGGGGGGGATCACCGATGGCCCCCTCCCTGTTGCTGTGTTGGCACTTCGTGATAAATAAGTGGCTTTTGGATTGCAGTTTGGGCACTCAGTCTCTAAAAGGTTCGCCATCACTGGAGTAGGGCTAATTTTTACTGCTCCGTCTCCAATTGCAATGAACGTACTTCCAGTAAATGCGTCCGTCTACCTGACGATCTTAGCTAGGATTTATTTTCAGAGAAGGTCTTATTTTGGGGGAAATGGTATGTCTGCCATGTCTGTTGCTAATTTCTAGTATTTTCAAACATTAAAACTTTAGCTTAACCTTTTCTCTGAAATGGTTTTAAATATACAGTATGAATTGCATTTACAAATTGATACACATTCCTTGTCCTAATCAATATGTACTTCCATACAAGGAAAGCTTTGGAATTTAATTGACAAGCTAATGATCTATGTTTTAACTGATTAATCAAAGAGGAAAGATATGATTTTTGTCATTCATTCAAAGTTGAAAGATGTTGTAACCTTCATTGCAAAGACCACAGATGGTTAGTCTGCCGAGGGCTATTTTGAGAACTCTGAGCAACTGGTAAAATAGCTTCCAAACTGTCTGCTGAAATCCAGAAATAAATAGCCCTGAATGGGTCTTTTTATGACTGACAGGTGCCTGCAGGCAAGGCAGGCTGGTTAAAATAAAGATCTTAGGTGTCTCTTCTTCCTACCCTCCTTAGTACAAACAGCCAACAGTATGAAAATCAAATTTTTCAGAATGCATAGACATATTGCCTGATATGGTGCAAGTATACTTAGGAATTAGTTCCTGAGTAAACTATGGTCATACTCCCAGTAAAAGTGCACAAGAACATCTCTTAAGCATATTACATGCATTTTGTAAGGTTCTCTTATCTGCAAAGCCTTTTTCTTGGTTTTGGCTTTAATCATAGGAATCCTCCATGTCTTGACACTGTTGGATATTGATTGCAGTGGTGTACATTTATCGCTGCATTCCCAGCAGAGTTTTGAAATGAAATAATATGATAAGAACAACCTGGCTGAATAAAGCCTCTTCTAGTTCTTCTAGTTCTCAGAACTGAAGAACCAATTGTTGAAGTAAGACTGCAAGGTTTGCTTACTTGCTTACATACAGCAATATCTCTATAGAAGTATTTATCTTCAAAAGCTGTTAATAGCATGAGCACACCATCCAATGTCTTCCTAGTGTTTTAGTGTACATCTCCCATCGGTTCTCACTGACCACGTTGAATGAAGCTGGTGGGAACTGATCCAAAGTTGCTTGCCCCTGATATGGGAGTAACATTTTACCTTCAACTGAACCGTGGTGACACAGTGGCTAGAATGCAGTATTACAGGCAAAGTCTGCCCACTGCCAGGAGTTCAATTCTGACTGGCTCAAGGTTGACTCAGAAGTCGGTAAAATGAGGACTCAGATTGTTGAGGGCAATAGACTGACTCTGTAAACAGCTGGGAGAGAGCACTATGAAGTGGTATATAAGTCTAAGTTCTATTGTAATCATGATTATTAACCATTGATATTAAACTATGCATATTTATTATTAGGATCTAGTATCCAGATCCTTTGCAGTAGCCAATTCTGTAATGTAATTACAGGTAGTCCTCAACTTGTTTGGTGACTGTTCTACAACGCTTCTTTTCAGCAGTGTTAAATCAACACAAAGTGTTATTCCAAGGAAGGCAGGGGTGGTGGTGGTGGTGGTGTGTGTGTGTGTGTGTGTGTGTAGAAAATGAACTGTTGCCAGTAGAGACCATCATTTTTCATGGAGAATTTAAAGAGTGGGTTTGGGGCAGTAAGAGAATGAAAGAATAGTTGCTGCAGAAGAGTGTTATTGCAAAATAATGTAATGTAATGTAACGTAACGTAACGTAACGTAACGTAACGTAATGTAAAATAATATAATATAATATAATATAATATAATATAATATAATATAATATAATATAATATAATATAATACTATTTAAATGATCTTTATCTTTATAATCCTTATAATGTTTCCTTTGAGATAAATGACACAATTTAAAACATATGAGCTCCCTTATATATTAAGCAGTGTTCACACAATAGGTTGTGGAAGGTAGTTGAGTTGTGGCAGCTGATTAGGGACGACTATAGTTTTTATTATTAAAATCATTGATTTTTTTAAAAAAAGAATCATCTATATGCTACTAAAAATTTCATATCTACAATCATTAACTGAGTGAAATTGTGCATCATAGAACAAAATGTTTTCAACCAAAGTATCTCAAATGAGCTAACTTACAGAATGTCTGGACCCATCACTATTCAGGGAATGAAATTTAGGGACGTTGTGGCTGCTTCAGCACGACTGGGCTGTTGCAGCTTCAGCGCCATTACCATGCTGCTGCAGTTGTGTAATTCTAATTCTCGATTTCAATGTTCCTTGACAGTTTCCAATTGCACAATCTCTCACTCCCTCCCCCATCCAGCAGCAGCCATGTGCCTGCTTGCTGGGAAGGAAGGAAGGAAGGAAGGAAGGAAGGAAGGAAGGAAGGAAGGAAGGAAGGAAGGAAGGAAGTCAACGGTCCCGCTTTGCATTCCAAGAATGGCAAGCTGATAGCAAATAGTTAACAAAGTGTTCAGTGTTGACAGAAGATTTCTGATACTCCCTGCCAGTTTCCCACAAGGAAACTCAATGGGAAAGCCAACAGGAAGCTGAAAGTCACTCCCATTCTGATTTTTTTTCTTTGCCTGCCTAAGGTCTTTTTGTTTTTCTGTTTAGATAAGGAAATATTTCTGAAATGCTGACTCAACACGCTATGGGTTGTCTTGTAACTGGTTAAAATTATACTGTGATTTTGAATGCTCATGCTGGACTGCTCTAGACATTGTGTAGTGTGATTATTCCTATCACACATAAGAAAAAGATAGCCTTGTTAACATTTGCCTGTCACAAATTGCTGCTGCCTACCTGGTGCATTTTGGAAGAATGGATATGCTGCAGGTCTCCTCTATTAAATGCTGCCATATAAGTCTGCTTTCAGATGGCTCAATCCTCACCTTCTGGAACAATATCTCCTCAGAGATACAAATGGCACCCACTCACCTTGGGTTCCAGAAAACCCTTAAGACCTGGCTCTGGCCCCAGATCTAGGTGTGTTGATGGTGCCCCTGTCATGCTTTCTTACCGCTATGGCTGTTTTCAGTCTGGGTTGTCTGGATTGTTTATGTTATAACTGTTTTACTACTTCTTTAGATTTTGTAAGCCTCCCAGACTGTCCTTGGATAGGCAGCCATAACAAACTTAAATAAATAATAATTCAACATTATGACATTGTCCAGTCATTATTTCTCTTGAAAGAAAACCTATGGGTTCTTCTATTGGAGAAGAGGAGCATATCATTTTCTGTCAAACAACAGTAGGAAAATAGAAAAGGTTTAGCATGAAGTAGAACATTTTATGAAAGAAGATCGACTTACTTACTTACTTAGTTATTTTTTAAAATTGGAATATAATCTAAAGATCTCATCCTTTATACAGTGAGTAGAAAGGGAATAACAATTAACTCCTTCGAGGGGGGTTTAAATAGTAGGTAAGCTTTTTTTTTTGCTTTGGGAAATTTTGGAGTGAATTGGGATTATCAGTTTGGAACAGCTTATTGTTAATGGTAACTTTAAAAGTTTTGAGAGGTGATGAAATGTTGAATAGCAAGATATTCAAGTAGAAAAATTGCAATGCTCACATTGAGAATCTGATACAATCAACCTGAAAATTCACATGACTTTGGATAAATTGGATAAAGGAATTTTAGAGGTTAACCTAGCAATGTAGTTTTAAATTTTTATAAATTGATACATTTACAAGAAATTTAGAATAATGAATTGAACTTTCTAATTTTTAATAAGTCATTCGCCTCAAGTTTAAAAAAATGTTAACTATTACTTGTCACCTGAAGATGTTTTAATTAACTTAAAAACTCTAGATCTCTAGGTAGATATTTAAAGAGAGTTGAGTAATCTACTTTCCTATGCTAGAGATGCAGTAAATGGAAGGTATATCAACGCACATGATTTAGTCATGCCTCCTGATTGTTCCATATTGATTGTACATCAAAATATGATAAAATGAGTTCTAGAAAGAGGTTAACATTTTAAATAGGTTAATGGATTTCTAAACTATATTTCAAAACTTTGGAATGTAGGTGCCTTAGCCACTAACTCAGAGGAGGGAAGGGAGATACAGTTATAATATATTATTTTAAATTTTTATCTTCTGATTTTTTTGTACTTATGTTTCTTTTTTGTTACAGTTGTACAGAAAGGATACAATAGTGCAACATTTATATAATATATAAATATATTTATTATATAGAAATCTAATAAATAAATAAATAACAACAGTGTTTGCTAGGTAATTTCAGTGGGTCAGGCCAGTAGATAAATTATCTTCATACAAAAAGCAAAATTACAGGTTTGGCCATATTCAGACAATCTTGTATCAACTTATTAAAGCAATGAATCTTAATGGAGACATTCTATTCCTTTCTACATTTGAATTGAAAAATAAAAATGTAAATTTATTAACCATAGATTTGGGGTTTATGTAAATGGGTCTAATGTAACCATAGGTTTTTAAACCATAGTTTGAAGTTTATTTAATATGTTGGTTTGTTTATAACCTGGTTTAATTAGATGAGAAAGTTTCTCCAAATGCAACTATTCTGTTCTAAATTTTTCAATTGATAGTACTTATTTACGGACATAAATAAAATACATACTATTGCAACTGAAGTGGAATTTCAGGGGAAGATATTGTACCCAAACAAAAACTATATTTTCTATTATTTATACTAGTTCATGCAGGGATTTAAAAAAAATCTGTGACATATATTTAGAACTAGGATAGGAGCCTTTTCTGAATTGTAATTCATACTCAACTGAAATTCATAAAGCTGAAAGCAATTTAGATGTAAATTGTAAAATAAATGTAAAACTATTATTCAATATCTGGAACATTAACTCTGCCAGTTATAAATGCTACTTAATGGTGTCTGAATGTTGGAAGAATTGCACGCACAGAGAGAAAAGATGATTGAACTGGTGTAAAACTTACATTTGTAATGCAGACTGATTTAAAAGTTTCGTGTGACCTTTGTTTAAGACAAGAGACTTCCTGCCATCCTAGCTATAAATCTTATCCTGCTGATTAAGACTAATTATTCAGTTCATATTATAAGCATGTTCAGAGTTGTGGGGGAAGGCCATAATAGCAGTGGAGAAAACCAACCTGATTTTGACTAGTCTATAAATAATAACGTACGGCCCATGGCAATGGTACAGGTAAATTCTATAGAATGCAGTGTGATGAAGACAGAGTGCAACCTGAATCAAGAAGTCACCTTCTTTAACCAAGTCAGGTCAACTCCCATGCTTCTAACAAGATCTTTGATGTCACATGTGGATAATCATATTAGTAAGCAATGCACTCATTTGACAGCTCCCTTTACATTAAGGACAAATCTCTACTGATTCTTTTTCCAATCCAGTCTTTATATAGAAGTTATATCCCTGAGAAGATATACAAGTGATGTATCTCGATGTGCAGATAAACAGCTAGGCAGAGCTTATTTATAAGTAGGGCTACTATATTTGGGCTGAAAATTCTGGAAGATCACTAGATGGAAGCAGCATTAGGCTTCTGCTCTTCTAGTATTTGCTATAAGGAAATGGAATGAAAGGGGTAGCACTCCACTACTAACCAATCATTGCAACAATTAATAAATCTAATAAAGGCTTGATTCTACGATCCTGGCATGCCAATTGTTTGTTGAGTAGAGATTAGGAGACAAGAGTCTTACTTTTCAATGAATTTCATCCTCTTTAAGTTTCTTTCTCTCTCTCCAACACAGACAGTGCACCCCCTAGTGTGCAGTGTTTTTCTTTTTAATTTGTTTTCTTTTCTGGGGGGAGAGGAGGGTTGGTGCTGAGAGCAATAAGGACTGAGCTCTTCCATAGAACATTTGATTATTGAACATGTTTGTTTGTTTAGATAGGGTTACAGGAAGCTTTGATCATGATTGATTCTAAGTTAAATGAAAAAGTCATTTTCAATGCCAGGGATTTTCTGTAGGGATAGCATTGTTTCCTTTGATTGTATGGCTTTATATTGTTTGCAGGTCTCTAAGAGGCTCTATGAAGTTAGTAATATAAAAATAATTCAAATAATGTCTCATTGAACAACAGCAAGTTGACTTAATCTGCCCATTTCTCTTAGGCACAGCATGACAAAAATGATGAGTCAGCCTTCCTTTAATTAACCCACTTCCCAATGGGATGAGGTTTCCCATTTATATGTGTAGAGATGGCAAGGCTAAGCTTGACTAGCTACCCAGCCACGAACTTGCAAGTGTGAGAGATGTTAAGTGGCCTTTTGATAATGTTCAGGATTTCTTTTCCTTCTTAGGCCCTGAATATCTGAAGAGGAGGCTACTGCAGGAACTCATGGAAAATGAGGAGAATGTAGAGCATATACAAGAAACACCTCCTGTTGAAGAGTCATCTCCAGCAACACCTCCAGAAAGTCCCCAAGCTGATGAGCAGGAGTTCAGTAAACCTAAGGAGAGTCCAGCTCCAACTCCATCACCATCTGGCACACCACCTGAACCCAAGCGTGCTAAGAAGGGCTCTCAGAAAGATGGTTTTCTCAGCCCCGGGAACTGGAATGGAGACCATACCAAGAATGGGAATTATTCAGGAAGTAGGCCCAACACATCTTCTAGTGCTCTACTGGCACCAGTAGAGAAGTCAGGAAGTAGCAGCAGACCTGCTTCTCAGAGCCCCAACCGTCCTAGTCCTATGAAGATTGCTATTGATCGGATGGAGATCAAGCCCCTTGAAAGGTTACAGAAAGAAGGTGAAGTTAAGTTATTTGAGGGCTACCACAGTTACGCTGTGCGGACCTCTCCAGTTACTCCCCCAATGGATAATGAAGAAGAGCCATTCTCCGACTCCACATTTCCTACCAAGCCAAGTTCCCCTGAGCCAGAAGCTGATGTGAAAGCAATGGATCACAAATTAGAACCAGAAAAGAGGGAAAGTACACCTGTCGCCCAACATGAATCAGGTCACAAAGAGAAAAAAATAATCAAGACAGAATCTAAGCTTGAGCCCAAACAACATCCACCCGAGCCAAAAGTAGTAGAGAAAGTAGAAGCTGTGAGTGAGCGCAAGCCTGAAGCCAAGATGGTAGCTAAAACTGAGCCCAAGTCTGTGGTGAAAAAAGTTTCTCCACCAGAAGCAGCCACGAAAGAGGTGGTAGAACAAGAAGAGGTAAATTGGTTTTATCTTCATAGCAGGGATGATTGTTCATTTAGCAGATCTGGTTAAGTAGAGAGAAGCAATAATATGATAACCATTTCATAAATTTTCCTCTTGCTGTTGATATTTGTATGAAAACAGGTCAGTGTATGAACATTTTGTACTTCTTTTTTGGAAAACTGCACTTGATTTATTAACTTGCCTAGGTAAAAGTATCAACCCATTTTGCCTAGGTAAAAAAATGAGAAGTTGATCTTGGTTAAAAAAAATAATTTCAAAAGTCTAATATTTCAGTGTGACTTAAGTTTTATGAAATTAGTACAACTGAGAATGGAGCAATTAGCACTTTATCTTAAATAAGTTATTCTCATTAGATTCTCATTAGATAAACAGTTCTAAGAAAATCCTAAGAAATAGACAGGTACAAAATTCAGTTTCCTTAAAAGGAAATTGCAGAGATTTACATTCCTTTTACGCTGATAGGTTACTGTGTGTGTGTGTGTGTGTGTGTGTGTGTGTGTGTGTGTGTGTGTGTGTGTGTGTGTGTGTGTGTGTGTGTGTAGGACTAGGTGTGTTGGGGTCTTTTCCATCTTCAGGCTTGTGTTTTAGGTTTAAGATGGCCTGAAGATGACAAGTGAGAACTTGCTGAAATGTCACCAAAAGGCGCAAACACACCTAGACCTACATACCTGCACCCATGAAAATCTACGAATATATAGATTTATATCCTGTTGTTCCTTCAGGAGCTCATAATCTTCCCTCTTCCAAGCATGTAAGACCATTTGGGCCAGGACATGGGCAGGCAACCTTGTCTCTTTTATGACTTGTGGACTTCAGTTTCCTGAATTCCTGAGCCAAGTATGCTGGCTCAGAAATTTTGGGAGTTGAAGTCCACAAGTCATAAAATAGACAAGGTGGTGCATCTCCGGGATAGGAGATATTGACCAGTTCATAGATGCCCCATAGGTTTCTATAGCAGTCTTTGTTTTAAATAATAATAGATATTTAATACAATGCTCTTGAATTTTTTCTTCTTAGGGACCTAACACAATAATCATCTGCATGGTCATTTTATTGAACATTGGCCTGTCTATCTTATTTGTACATTTTTTGACATGATGGGATACTGAAATAAGGTAAGAGTTTAGACTTTTTAGGGATTACAGGGCTGCTGGTGGTGGTTAGGGGTTTAATAGTGTGGATTTTTAATGATGTAAGCTGTCCAGAGTCACCGCACATGATTTTAACAATAAAATTTATAAATTTATTTAAATTTATTATATAAATTTATTTAATAAATAAGAGTAATTTATTATATAAATTTATTTAATAAATAAATAAGAGTGACAACACTTACTGGGACCCACCCAAAGTTGGGTGGCTCTTTAAAATTTTAAAATAAATGTGTGGATTAAGATGCTGAGCTTGTCGATCGAAGGGTCGGCAGTTTGGCAGTTCAAATCCCTATCACCACATGGAGTGAGCTCCCGTTACTCGCCCCAGTTTCTGTCAACCTAGCAGTTTGAAAGCATGTAAAATGCAAGTAGGAAAATAGGAACCACTTCGGTGGGAAGGTAACAACGCTCTGTGCGCCTTTGGTGTTTAGTCATGCCACCCACATGACCACAGGGACGTCTTCAGACAGCACTGGCTCTTCGGCTTAGAAACGGAGATGAGCACCGCCCCTAGAGTCGGCTACGACTAGCACACTTGTGCGGCGGGAACCTTTACCTTTATCTATCTTTTCATTGCCCTTCCTTTGTATGGCTAGTATAGCTAATGCTTTTATACATGAATACTATTGCTATTTAGTTACTTATCTGGGCAGAACTATGTTTTGTTTTGTTTTGTTTTGTTTTGTTTTGTTTTGTTTTGTTTTGTTTTGTTTTGTTTTGTTTTGTTTTGTTT
>JANHFO010006010.1:131617-144457 GCA_032468095.1 Pareas carinatus | reverse complement strand
TGTTTTGTTTTGTTTTGTTTTGTTTTGTTTTGTTTTGTTTTGTTTTGTTTTGTTTTGTTTTGTTTTGTTTTGTTTTTATGATGTCCATCTCATTGTTAAGCAACTCTTATGTTTAATCATTGCATTTATCATTATAAAAAGCATTGCAAAAAAAATAATTTATCAGCCTAAGCACTAAAATTCTCTTCATGTTTATTCCAATTCAACCTCCATTCAGTTCAATGAGAATAGTTTCCAAAAAGAATGTCATCAGCATATTCACTGATATGCTCTTTAGGTTGTATGAACGTGTCAGCATATTCACTGATACCTCCCACCAGTCATACTTTAAACTCAAAATCTGGATCATCTCTTTCGGTGCTGAAGTGATGACAGGAGCTTACAATAATTCTTAAATCACACAGCGCTCTGTTTTATGCATTTTCTACAAATTTAGAGTATTTGTATGATGCAAAACAGAGTATCATAATTATAGCAATTCTAGTTGGTTCACAACATATAATTTTAAAGCATAAAAAGCTAGATATAACAACAACAATAAAAATGAGATAAAATTCTAGTTAAAACATACCAGCAAATTAAAGCTGAAATAATTATTTCAACTCTCTTCTCCAAATTACTCTGTTTGTGTCCTCTTCATCCATTTTAACTTCTCTGCATATTATCTTTATACTGTATTTATACTTTATACTAACTTTCAGTCCTCCCCTGATAACTTTCCTTTTTAAATTATCCCTCACCTTATATTTTTCTTCTTTTCCATACTCTGATCTTTCTATCACTTTTGTTTTACATGTCCTTTTTTTCCTTCTGCCCCCTTCATTACCTCTTCAATTGTCTAATCTTCCACTCATCCATCAGATCTCCTCCTTCTTCTCTTGACCTCCAACCACTGACCCATCTTCCCTCCACATACCTGACTCTTATGCTCATTATGTCCAACTGTGGAGACGGGTACAATAAGCATTCCAGAATTGGTAGGAAAAGTGAAAAAGAAAAGCCAGCCATGTTTTATGCCATTTGTCTTCAGTCAAAAGGAAGAGTGGGATGTTCATTTTTAACAATATTTTAATTGAACCTGATGGAATTGTCCTTAGGCCATTGAGGGTTTTTTAAAAAAAGTTAAATAGAAATAGAGATGAATGAGAGAAGAGAGAAGGATTGAAAAGATCAAAACCAATTCATATATTGGTATTGTCATTCCCCTTGCTGGGTGATTCTCCCCAACAACTCCTGCTCAGGCAAATTCATTCTGTTGATTAGGTATGGGAGTCATACAAGCAATTTTTAGCACTGCAGAGTAATTACTGACGGTGTTCTGTTTTGTACATGACCTATTCTATTTTCCACCACAGGATGGCTGCTGATACCATCAAATTATTAACCAGGCAAAAATAAACAAGAATGTGAGGAATCAAGGATGAGCAAGGGAAATGGAATAAGAACAACATCGTTTATTATTTAGGGATAGGGATTGTTTAAATGCATAGGTAATAAACCAGAATATTAGTTTTTAATCCTAATGGAAAGTCTATCTTATTTATGGAACTTTCTCCAGTTAACATTTTACTAGGGTAGTATTACAAATGTTTTAAAAATTATGAATTCTGCTATCTCCCTCATTTTAATTTTTTTTATCTTCACAGAAATTTATGCTGGTCTAAACAACAATCCTGATCAGAGATAACATCAGCCATTCAGAGCTACGTGTGTTAAAAGGAAGAAGCATAGAAGCACCCAGTGAGTGTACTGTGGTCATGAACTTCCATGCAATGCTTCTGGCAAACTGTTTTGCTCTAACCATAGCAGGAAGAGACCTCAAATTTTGCAACTCCTTTTATTCTTCCTTTTTTGAGTCTGGGTTCCTTTGAAGATTTATAATTTTGATGAACTACACTGCCACTTGTTGAAGAAACAAGGATTCATCTTAATTGTGGAATGGAAACTCAAACTAATAAGTCTTTTCTTCGAATTTCACTGTGAAAACATCAGACTTAGTGATACAGATTTTCCAATCCTCATATTTCTAAATTTGTGCTGCATCTCTGAAACATGTTTAACTCTGAGAATATGCTGAAGGTGGCTGTGGGTAAGAGTCATTCATGCAAGTGCCTTGTGGTATTTTGAGGAGATATCCAAGTCCCATGAAAAAAAAATAGTTTGCTAAAATCTGCACAATGATCCTAGTCAAAAAAGATTGAGTCAATAGGAAAGATTTGGAAATTAAGGCTCAAAACCTCTTCCTGTTTTATGAGGAACACCCCCTCCCTCCCCAATCCTATTTTTTTGCGTTTTAGAAACTGTAACTTTTTGTTCTCTTTTTGTCTTTTTGCTCCATTAGGAGAACCAAGGTGTTTGGGCATTCAGTTTTTCCCTTTCCCCCGTTGTCCAATCTGATGCTTCTCTCCACTGGCAAAGCAACATATCCATTTCTTCTCACACTTTTTTTCAGCCACAAACTGTGTTTTGGATTGGGCTCTGAAGAACTTTTCATCCACTTTCATAGCTAATATAGAAGTAGAGCAAAGCATCTTATAATGTAGCACTGGCTCAGTTGGATTCATTTAGACATCTAAATGTCTAGCAGGCTGCATGAGGGTTTCTGCAACTTCTTTTATCCCTTTGGTGTGTCGCTCCCCAACTTTCTTTATTCATAGATTACACAGTTTTGCTTTAATCTGGGTAGTTGGCAGTGATGAGAGAGGGCCAGGTCAGTAGTTCTTTCAGAGCCTCTGCTTCTAAAAGTTTCCATTTAGATGCTCTCCTTCCTTAACACTTGTCCTGGGCCAGTAGCAGTTGAGAGGCTCTGAGAAGCTGTTCTACCAACTTATCTATATTGTGTATAATCCTAAATGGTTGTTGTTGTCAGTCATACTTGGAGCTATTTTCTTTGGAGATTAGCCCTATTTAATATCCTTTGGAGTTCACCAATGAAGTTGGAGGTTAAAGTTAAAGAAGACTCTCCAAATCACAAGTGTCACAAAGCTTCCAAGATAAACTGCACACATCATAGAGCCAGCAACACAAATGGAGCATCAACCAGCAAAGTCAGGGATCCAGAAGGGAGCGGTTGGAGAGCTGGGACTTATTATTGAAATATGGGCAAGCAATCCTCTTGATAACTAACTGGCAACATATCTCCTAATTAATTCCGGATGTAGTTTTCTCATACAAACCAAAACGAATCCAGTATTAAGAAACATCAAGTGATTTCACCTGCTCCTAATTTTATTTAAGAAGTCTATCTTCTAAAAAGAGTGAAGCTTTTTTCCCCCTGAATAGCAGATCCCATTCTAGGACGTAAGTAAAATCACAATTTTTTTTTAAAAAAGAAAACAAACCCTATCTTCTTTTATGGATTTCAGTGCAAGGGTGCTGAAATCTGGTCTTACTGTAAGCAATTCTTTTTACTGTGCTGATTAGCAGCAATTAAATAACCCAAAACTTGTTTCGCTTACTAGCTATAGGCTGCATCTTAATGTCGTTTGCTGTAATTGTTGGTAGATGAAATCTGTGCTCATTTAATAATTATACAGTGCCTTGAGTATTTTTGTTGCTAGCTTTTTTTAACCCTCTCCCCTTCTTAAAATTAGACCCGTGGCAAGAGCCATTTTACACACTGTCATTTTCTGTCATTATTCAGATGTACACATGGCTTGTCATTGAAATATGTGAATCTGTCTTTATGGTGTGTGGATGTTCTCTCTCTCAACTGTCTTTGAGCAGGAGGGAACAAGGATTTCTATGTCAGTTTCCAAAGCTTTTTAAAAAGTGCCTTATTTAAAACCGACAATGATTTGTTATATATAGTGACAGTACTTGGAGTTGCAGCAAGCAAATGAGTGCAAGTAAAATAGAGAAGAAAATTAATAGGTTACTGTACAAGAGACTGTAATTGTAGGTGCCAAAAGGTGACAGGCTTTTAAGTGCAGCAGGTAGACCGTGGGCTCCTGTTTTCAAAACAGATGACTTTCAATTCATGAATTGCTGAAAATGAATCTGGAAGATAGAACTGCTGTTCCTTATAGCTTGTTTAATGAAGGAGAAGAAAAACAAGATTTCTACCAACGAATGAGGTATGCTCAGTAAATTGTGCAAGATTATCTTGTCCTTCAAACATGAAATAATAGCAATATAGGCAGTTTTGAGACTTTTATTGCTGCATTTCCTTTTCTTTTAAACATATTCCCTTAAATATAAAAAGGCTGTTACTTGCTTTTGAAACCTGACAGTCTCTTTCTTGGCTTTCTAGGTGTATAGTTCAGTATGCCATCAGCTTTACCACAGGGAAAGTGATTTTCTTTGAGAGATGTCCCCTATTTATCATGAAGCACAAAATTGAGGTTAGGCTTATTCCCATCCACCTCAAAATTCTCATTTTGCAGGAATACTGTGTGGTTATTTTCTTTGTTAGGCTTTGTTCTTTGCAATGTAATGACAAGGATACAGTAAATACACCTATGCGGCAGGATCCATAGACTCTCCATCCAGAAGCATGCGTTTATCTCTCATTTTTTAATTATTTTACTTTGGATAGTTGGATCTCCATACTAAATTGCAAACTGAATTTGAAATTGTTTCTTTTTCAAATGTAATATGACTGATGACCACAGTGCAAAATGCTCAGGCTCCCATTTGGAGTGCAAAACATTTTTGACTGTCCTTGTCATGTATTCTTAAAGAAAAGGAGCTTCTTGGTGCTTGTGCATACATTGGCATCTCCTAATTTGCTAGCAGTGTTTCGTTTACATTAAAATAAGGACAAGCCTTCACCAAAGAAATAAATACAAGTAATTCAGTTGAGAAGAAATGAATCACACATGGCGTTTTGACTCTCAAATAATGCCAGTTCTTCCTACCATCCTGAGAACCTTGACTTTTAGTATTGTTCAAAGGATCTTCTTTATTCCTTGTTCCAAATTCTAGTTTGGACAAGATGATACAAAAAATCCAGAGCTTCAAATGGAAGTCCCTGCAGGTGTGAGTTTTTCCATTCATGCACAAAAGGCCTCCTTTAAGATGAATGGAAAGGTCCTTTGCAAAGAAATCTGCCTCCTACTTCTTACCTCTCCCAAAAAACTGCTGGATTGGGACTAATGGGTGCACAAGCCTTGTGGAGCTTTGCTTCCTAGGGTGAGCAGGAACGGGTTTACCACAATTTGCATGCCTTCAAACAGAGTTCGATATTCTTAAAATGTTCAGGGCTTTCAAAATGACAGATGTATCACTACCAGAAACATACTTTTTGAAATCACATGTTTTAAAAATAAATATATATATATGACAATTTGTGTAATGCTATCCAGGACTTTTTATTTGCTGTTCTTCTGGATTATGTGCAATAATAAACGGCCCTTGTGTTCATATTACCAGTTCTGATTTGTTTTAGATGAAATCATGGGATATTTTCATATATGACATGTTTAACAAACCAACTGTTTATCAAGTGCTAACTACAAGATGCAAAGTCCAGCCAAAGTTAAGCTTTTTAAAAGGAACACAGCTTTAAATGGAGCATGCATTAAGTATATGCTAAAAGTTCATCCATATCAGTCTTTAAAACATCTTTTGGTCATCCCCAAGAAGTTTTGATTTTGTTGGGTATGTCAGATTATTACACAATAATATAAATTGGGCGACCAAAGTTGTGACCTAGGCAGTATTATTACAGCATGGGATGAAATATACTGATGATACTCAGTTATACATCCCTTCTTCAAGCCAACCAAACAATACTATCAAGGTCCTTTCCAAACGTTTGTAGGGGGCCTAGATGAGGAAGAATATGCTTTGGCTTAACCCTAGCAAGACTGACTAGGTATAGGACTTAAGGCCCCTTGGATCTGCATATTTTCCACTCTCACTTCTAAATGGACAAATATTCCACCAGATAAAACTGCAATGCTAGTTGTGGTCTTCTGGTCTCTTGACACATGACTGAAGAGCAGGTAGAAGCCACAACCAGAACCAAATATTTCTTATGTGCTAATTGCACTCATTCCTAGATTAGGCATGCTCGCTCATGCCTTTGCCAGCTCAATATTAGATTATTGCAATGTGCTCTGCATGGTGTCCTTCAAGAGCATTTAGAAGCTTCAGATGGTCCAGAATGTAGCAGTAATCGGTGAACCATGGTACACCTATGTAACACCAGCTGCCATATTATATTTCATGGCCACAGAAAGGAAAATTGGTGTATTAAAATAAGTAACTACATGACAACTCCTGGTAGGTCTTTTTCAACAATTGCTGAGCAAGCTTCACAAGCCAGCTCAGCAGTGGCAGATGGCAACTTCCAACAGGTTTTGGAAGATTTATTGCAAGATTTTTTATTTATTGAATTTATTTGCCACCCTCTTGTAGCAAACAGCTCTGGTCAGCTTAATAGTTGGACAGAGTGTAATGTGGACATTTCGTATTACATTTCAAAGCTAATGGAGGAACATATACCGATATGTCTGATCACTGTGAGATGATACAGCAAGGATAAGATTCCATGCTTAATTCCTTAGAAAAATTCCAGTTGCCAAGGAATGTGGTTATAGAATAACTCCTGTGAGAAGGTGGATCATTCTGCAGACAGCTTTCACTTTTCTTAGCTCTCTAATAATTTGTGCTGTGGAACCCTCTGCTGGAAATAAAACCATGATGACAAGGGTCACTTATAGATCCACCAGCTTCAATTACTGCAGTAACATGTTGTGGAGGGGGGAGAAATACAAGTGCTACCATTGCAACTTTCTCTACATGAATTCTGCCAGACAAAACAAAAACCCCAAAACCGATCATTGATCATTGATCAAATCACAATTGAAAGGACATCTGATTCCTATCATCACAATCTTTACAAAAAAATCACAACAGAAGTGTTTTCAATGGACTTTTTCAGTAGTGGTGCTACTGTCAGCATTAAAGGGGGGTCCTGTTGAAAAATATTTTTTTTTCCATTAAAAAAAGGCACAGTTTGAAATTTCTGCCTACAGAGAATGCCATACAGTTCCCAACCCTAAAAAACAGCATGCAGATGATGGGGAAAATTACAAGTCACAAGCTCAAGGCTGTCAGCAAGGAGATCAAGGAAGCAACAAATGAGGATACTTCCTTCTAAGCTCTTTATTTACTGAAACATTTTTGTCAGTACATTGATGAATGGAATCCAATCAGCCAAATTCTGAGAATGAAATGTGTAAAACCACTGATATCAGAGGATAATAGCAGGATGGATAATAGCAGGATGGATACTGGCAATCTCCAATACTAAATTAAAAATCTGTCTTCTGGAAAAGTCCTGTACTACTATTTAACATTGATTGTGGTATGTCTCAGAGACCAGGAAAAATGTATATTCAATTTTTGCCTGATACAGGCCTCTAGGCTGTGGTAAGATGTATCCACACACACATACCCGGTGACTTGAACCTTTCATTTCAGGATGCTTAGCTCTGGAAATCTTTGTCTTCCTGGAAGAAGGGCAAAACCAATCCATAAATTAGCTATCCCATTTCTCCCCTCAATTTTGGAACCGTATATATTATAAAGTATATCTTGTTCTGTAGCTGGAATATTGCAGTGATGAAGTGTTTCCCCCACACACATTGTCCAGTTGTCTATAGAACCTCCTTTCTGTCTTTATAAAACCTTTCCCCCCACACACTTTGCGTGAAAATGAATTGTTTATATTCTGCTTCTTAGGACAAAAATTCTCTTTAGCCCTGGTCCAAGCACTGTTAAAACTTCTTTTGGAGCTAAATGAGTTCAGGATTTTAGAGACACATTGTGAAATGGGATATTGGTGTCGAGACCTCAGGATCACATCTGCAGTTTCATTAAGTTGACTTAGAATTGGATGCAGTGATGAAGTAAAGTGACTTAGACGCTGTTGTGTAGTCAGTTCTTTAGGCATGGAAGACGCCGGCTATAGAACAGAACACAGGTTTATTGGAGCGAAGCACTGGCATAACTTACAGCAAGCAGGATCACATGTGAAAGCTCAGCAATTCTGCTGCGCAACAAGCTTATATACAATTTGGCCTCTAGGAGACAACCAATAGGTAATTGAGGATTTTCCCATGCGAGCGACCCCTGGAGACAGGCAGCCTGGGCCTACAGGGTTTGACTACTTTAGGGCAATGATTAAGCAGTTTACACTGAGCTCAATGCATTACAGACACTTCATTGAAAATAAACTTTGGACCTGGCCAGTATAATTTACAACAGAAGAAATTATTTATGACATGCACCTCAAAAGTACATATTAAGATTTAACAAATGATTTGTTTTCCTTCACCTTACATATCATTTCTCTTCTTAATAACAATGAATTTAAAAACAAAACACTGCACACATCTTTGGTATACCTATTTTCCTTTTGATAAACAGTTGGATAGTAGATTACACACAGAAAGAATCAGAGAGAGAAAGCTAAAGTGAAGAGTATACTTTTTATAAGAAAGTATTGGTAAAGGTGGTTTTTGCACTATATAAAACAATGATAAACTTTAGTTTTAAAATGGCAGGTTAATAGGAAGACCTGTGTTATGTAAGTCTTTTAACAGACAAGAACCTGTAGTGTATTCTCCTTCATTATGGAAAGAGAGAACTCCCTCCCTCACATAAAGTCTGAATAAATAACACAAATAAACAGAGAGAGGAAAGAAGGGATAAAAATCCTGATATTTCTCTACTCAATAGGAGGCATCTTACATAGACATGAAAAACCTTTTAGACAAGGAGTCCTGCTAACTATTCTTGCAGCTATTGTCCCTAGCAGTTCAAAGCTGGTGCATGTAAAATTGAATTCCAACAAAAAGGTATTCAGAATTGAGCATATATAGTAGGTCACTAGGTTTGGGTGAAATTGGGAAAATGCTTGGAAAAAGCAGGTTATGCTGCAGTCCCATACTAAATTTTGCAGTTGTGATTTTGGAAGTTAAATATATGTGCTTAAAATGTTTCTATTTACTTGCTGTTAAGAAACTTGTGGTTCTTTGAAGGGAATTGGAATAGAAATGCTTGTGTTTTCTGGCAATAGTAACTCTTGTTTGTCTAATGTATCTCTTGCTAAACTATTTTCCCTCTTACTATTTTTATTATAAAAATAATTATTTTATTATAATCAACATTTAAAGACAATACTTAAAAATAGTCTATCTGTTCCCATATGCCACCTATAGGATCAGCCTATTACTTGAAAAATGCTTAATTTGAAATTATTCAAGGTTTAAGTTGAATGTAATAGAATTAATTCCGTGAAATTAAATTATTCATGGATAATTGTAGTCAAGATGAACTTTGGCAGTCTCAGAGCTGCATAATTTATTTTTGTTTTATTTTTATTTAGTATATTATTTATGGGTCTCATTTATAAATATGGCCAGTTGTAAAAAGTCATAGTCATCTTCTGTAATGAATTTTCTCTAAAGGTACAAAAAGATACCGGATGTAGAATGACTGATTTGGGATATTTGCAGTTGTAGAACAGCAATTCTATGATGAAGTTTCAGATTTGTTCTTTTATATTGCTTTAGTAAAAACAAAAGAATTATTTATAAATGCTTCAATTTAATAAATTAGAGAAACGTTCATGTTTTCAGAAATGCATTTTTAATGATTTTAATATTTTTTTTAAATCTTATGGCATTGCCACACCACGTTATAATATACCCAGTTTCAAATTTAAGTACCACAATGGGTATGGTCTCTCATGAAGCTATGAATTTTTTTCCCTAATTTGAATAAAGCTCATGTCAAACCATTCCATTTGACTTTGAATGCTGTTTCACACTTGTACTGGAATGTTAACAATTTTAAGCAGTTCAAATCTGAAACAATTTGCACATTTTATTATATATATTGTTTCAGACTCATGTTAACAATTTTGTTGATGTTAATCAAAACCAGAACAATAACAGGACAAGGTGAACTACATGTATTCCTACAAAATGAGTTGTTCCAAATGAATAGCATTTTAAGAGGAATATTATAAAAATTATATTGATAAGTTATTTTTAAAATATGTTTATTTTATAGTACGGGAAAATAGGTCAAGTTGCTATTAATAACATCCATCATTTAGGAGTTGAATAAATTACCTCAGTCCAAAATATAGAACTTTAAATAAACCCAAAATAAATAAAGTCTCACTTCAAAAACTGCCAGGAATCCATATCAAAGGCTTTCTTGGCATCCAAAGAAATTCTGGCTGCAGTTTGTATGTTATATTTCTTTTTCAACCATCAGCTTAGAAAATCTACCAATTAAAATACTTGGTATTGCATACTTGTGTAAATTTGCTTATGTAAAATTCTCACCTACTTTTTTAATCAAACTTGTTTACCTTGATGAATATGGATCTCTTGCATGAGATAAGTTTTAGTCTGCATCTTTTAAAACATAGCTAAGATTTATCTAATTTAGCAAGATACTGTTTAATAATTTTAAAAACAGGGAACCAAGAAATGTACTCTATCCCTCCATATCATATCTGAATTGCATTCAGAAGTCCTTTCCACCTCCAAATTATGGTGGGGTGGGGCTCTTAATTTAAAGTAAAACCTCTAAGCTCCAATTAGTAGTATTCAAATTACTATGCCCCTCCCCCATTTCACTAAACAAGCTAATAAACTATTCAGGTTTTTTTATTATTCTTAATATCATACAAACCCAAGGGGAAAAATTAAGTTTAATAAAGATGATAATCTTTAATAAAGGTCAATTTTAATAAGAGGAAAAACCAAGAGTATGGAAAAAGAGAAATAACAGAGCTATAACAGAGGTTGTAGTTCATACAGAGGTAAACATAAATATATGATTGAACCAGGGAAAAGGGAAGGGGGACGAGAGAGGAGAGGAAAAAGGAAAGGAAAGGAAAGGAATCTTGTTTTTAACAAGATTTTAAAACAGACATGCCCAAATGTTTGACTTGCCTGAGCTGCATTGAGTGAAGAGGAATTGTCTTGGGCCCCATATAAAAAATATAATGTAGTTTATGTATATAAATCACAGAGTAATGTTAAAAGTTTACAATCTTGTAGAACTGTGTTATTAGCTGTCCAGGGTCACTTGTGGCCCAGGGGCCATGGGTTGGACATACACACGCCTGGTTTTAAAGAAGTAAATAGTTTCAACTTCTTTATGACTTTGCAATGATTGAGTACCAAATCATGGTTTCAAAGCAAAAATAACCGGATTAGTGTTAAACAGTATCAACATTTCTTTTCTTGAATGATATTTCCTGCATTATGTTTTTCTACATGGATGAATTTAACCTTATAAAATGAGGAGAAAACTTACTATGAAGTTTTCTAGGTTCCTATTCCGAGTGGAGTCTGCTAAGGATTTCATTCCTTGTGGAATGAAGTCTTACAACGAATGACTGTGACTTATCAACTGTACAAAACCAGGCAACGGAACCTAGTAGGTCCTTTCCTAGCAAAGCCTGACTTAACAGTTTTCTCCAGAGTTCTGAAGACATAGAGTAGTTGAGCAAAAGAGAGATTTTGGGAGATGGGGTTTTCTCCCAAAGAATCTTAACTATTTTTAGAAAAATCTATTACAGAATGTGTTAATTGACTTCCCACAATCTTACAAAGGAAATATTCTATACTGAGCTTCATTCATTATGGAACATATAGAATTAACAATATCTTTAATTCCTTTTTTATTCTGAGATGAAGAATCACATCTTGCAGCATTCTAATACTATATTACAGCATTATAACAAAAAGCATCAAAATAGGGCATAAGAGATAATAATGGAAGTTAGTCCAATGTTACTGAGAAAGGATTCAAAAAATGTAATGGATTCTGATAAAAAAAAACCATCAGATTATATTTTCAAGCACTCTTTTAAGGATTCACTGAAAACTCCTAAACCATGACTGAGTTGTACAATTGGTTATGAAGTACATTTGTGTTATGCTTTTAGTTCATGTCATAAAGTAGTCTCCTAAAACGTACAGTATTGAGGGAAGAATTCATCCAGCATTTTCATAATCAGCTTGTCATGTTGGTGCTGAAGCTAAGTGAAAGAATATTGCTTTATAAAATGTTGCTAGGGCAACATATCTATGAGAATGTGCTAGACTTGCTTTGTAGTTTTAATCTCCAGTTCTCCAAAAGGCAACAGCACAGCAGGGGATTGAGGAGCAAAAAACATGAGGTAAAAATAATTCCTTTTGTGTAATAGAAGTCTTGGAGATATAACAGAAGGACTGCCAAGGGATAAAGATAGAAATAACACACATAGTTGAGAACTGTATCAGCATTCTTTGAAGTAGTCTTCTTTAAAAAATATGTTTATTATAAATAAACAAAAGGCAAAAAGCACACAATTGTTAGTGGTCGATTTTCAGATTTAAAAGCCATATAACATTCTCAAATACTGTATTATTTAAACCTCGTTTCCATGTTGAAAGTTTGATACTTTGGTACTTCAAAAGGCAGTTATAGAGCTTGGGATGTTGTGGGCTTCTTATAGACAGGGAGAGGTCTTCTCTTCACCACCAGCAGATTATGTTGATGCTGAGACTGAAGCTACCAGCAAAGTTCCAGTATCAATAAAAAAGGAAAAACGGGGTACCTTGGAAGAAATTGCAATAGGGAGTGAGGAAACTGGTTTAGTCTTGATGAAAATAAAATTAGTTCCATTTACAAAGGAATCAATGGGAAGAGATCATCCGTGGCTTTGGGGTGGAGTACCACCAGTACGCTGACGATACTCAGTTGTACATTTCCACCCCAGGCCACCCCAACGATGCCGTCGAGGTCATGTCCCGGTGTCTGGAGGCGGTGCGGGTCTGGATGGGGTGCAATAGACTCAGACTCAATCCCTCCAAGACC
>JANHFO010006010.1:102142-129916 GCA_032468095.1 Pareas carinatus | reverse complement strand
CTTCCTTCCTTCCTTCCTTCCTTCCTTCCTTCCTTCCTTCCTTCCTTCCCCGTCCCTTCCCTTCCCTTTTTTGTTTTCACATATCAGACACATCTCAACAGTAGTAGGAGCAAGAACAGAGTGAAGAAGAGCTGGGACATCACAGGGTGACAGGGGGCCAAATGGGGATAGATGGTGGGCAAGATAGATGGATGGGGGGAGTTACTGAGTGCCCAAAGTTTGATTACATGTTTGCTAGAGCACTGCAATGGCCATAACTTTGGGCACTGGACATAAGTCCATTCAGCACCATCATAACTTCAAATGATAACTAAACAAATCATCATACATTGAAGGCTATCTGTATCTTCTTTTCTCTTGCAAACTTATCCACTGGTTAGTACTTTATAGAGTGTTCCCAGCCAATCAATGTTTAGATGTGAAATCATCTTTAAGACTAAAAGTTTTCAATCTTAAGTTTCCAGTAAGTATAATGTTTCTCAATGGGCAGACACAAACATGACATTTCACATAAGTTGGGAAAATGATGAAAATGTCCATTATAACTTTTTTTCTTTTACCTAAACTGTGTAGCATTTCTGTTACACAGTTACAGAATTATGTCTTTAGATGGAAGAAGCTGCAAATGAAATGTTTCTTATACATCCTGTATGGTAGATTTAATGTTTTAGCCTGTCCCCTTCATTCTTTTTAAAAGTTAAGGAAATGTATTTTAATAAATGTGTTTTGCAGGAGAGCACATTAATGCACTATAGTCCAAGCACAGCTATGTTCACTCTGAAAGTGGTAAAATTAAGCAATATATACAGTGTCTGCACAGTTGTCCTTGACTAACAATTACAATTCAGACCAGAATTTTCATTCCTAAGCACAGCAGTTGTTAAGTGAATTGCGCCGGATTTTGTGATCTTTTATACCATGGAGATCACATGACCACTGTAGGTGTCTTAAATGCATGCCAAGCCCTTGAATTTTGCTTACATGAGCGTGGGAATGCTGTGAAGGCCATAAGCAGAGGAACAATCGCAAGTCACTGTGTAATGGCGCTGTCAGTGGCATTGTAACTTTGAAGTCAATAAACAAATGGTGGTAAGTCAAAGACTACGACTTGCTTCTTAGAGGAATAAATCCGAATGGAAGTGCAACTGGTAGCTGCAGAAATGGCTTTTCTGCTTTTGGAAGAGTTTTACAGACATATCATTTTAACATGCTCAGATGTTCTCAGGCATTCTGGTCATCTCAGTTAATTCCACTTTACTTGAACATGTTATGCGTTGGACGTGGAGTTGTGCTATTTTGCCTATTAATAAATTCCAAATCAAAGACAACACGAGTGGGGCCAAACCAATCCATCACTTTGCAGGATGCTAATATGGCCCCTGGGGCTCCAGCAGATGTTTCAACCATGCATTTCCCTCCCATATTTAATAACTAGTGACAGTATCCAATTTAAAGGTAATTTCAAATCAATGAGAAGAAATGTAAAAGTAACATGAAGTGACGCACCCAGGTTGTCACTGTGGTTATTCAGAACTTTATTTTGCTTTAGTGGCTGGGTGTCAAGAAAAATAGTTTGTGAGTAGAAAATTAATTGATAATCCATTTAGCTAGAATTCAGTCTATTTCACACTATAAAGAGCCACATTATAACCCCTGTAGTAACAAAGTCCCACCCCAGCCTAAAAATCAGATTCAGCTCCTAAGCTGAATAAGAGGAATATTTTCCTCATTATCCCCTCTTATTAACACTGACAATCAGAATATAATAAGTTTAAATCCTGGAAAAATTTGTAGAACAAGAAGAAATAATCAGCACGAGCAAAACACACAATCTATAATTTTGTCTGTGTTAGTGATATAAATTACATAGGTGCTGGGCCAAAAAACCATACAGCCATAAACAGAACATCACATTTCAAACATGCACAATGGTTAGATAAGAATTGCTAGATGCAAGCCATATTTATACTACTCAACTACTCATGAAAGTTTGAGAGTGCCTCGAGACAGGAAAGGGTT
Source organism: Pareas carinatus (assembly GCA_032468095.1). Lineage (NCBI taxonomy): Eukaryota > Metazoa > Chordata > Lepidosauria > Squamata > Pareidae > Pareas > Pareas carinatus. The sequence continues at coordinate 127,897 of JANHFO010006010.1, read as the reverse complement.
GCATTCAGTTCAATCAGCATGTTCAGGAGTGATATTGTCAACCTAAAAATCTGGAAGTCTCCATTGGTCTCCTTTTTTTTAAAGGCATATTTATTTATATTCCAGCTTTATTTATATAAATAACTCAAAACAGCAAACATAACAAATTCTCCTATTTTCCCCAAAACAATTCCACAATTCATGAAGTAAATTGGATTGTGAGAGAATGACTGGCCCAAAGCCACCCAGTTGACTTTCATGCCTAAAACAGGACTAAAACTCAGTGTCTTGGTTTCTAGTCTGGTGCCTTAATTGTTGGACCAAAATAGCTCTCATATTAAACAGATGCAGACAAACAATAGTTTTTTCTATGAGTAGTCCAATTGAAATCTGTTTGACTTTGTCAACTCTGATTTAATTCCCATTGATTTCAAAAAAATCAAGGATTAAATCTTACCTAGAGTATTTAAAAATAAAGACTATCTAACATTTCCAACATACTCTGCTATGATTTTCTATTTTGGGGGAGGGGGGCTGAACGAGTTATGATTTAGTACAGCTTGGCTTAAAGACTTATTTCCTCTCCACTTCCTTCCTTTTCTTCAACATCAAAAGAGTGCAAGAACAATCCATAAATGGGCATAAATGTGCAAATCAGCTTAAAATTCCAGATGGCTGTACATATAAAAAGAATCACAGGCAATTGCCATTTTATTTTCCTTGCTTCTCAGCACAAACCACAGAACTCTATAGACCTTCAGAACTAGTCTTAGAACTTGGATTCTCAAGATCGTGTCCAGGGTGTCAGTGTACTTCCAGATAGTTTCCTTAGCTCCACCTGACTGTTTTATATTAAAGAGACGGGAAGCTGCCATGTTGTAAAGCATCAAGCTAAACTATCACTTTTATTTCCTGATTACTCTGGACTTCCAAATCATGCAATAAGATGAGTGGCTGAAATTCATTTCACTGATCCAGAATGTAGATTTATAATGATTCACATCAGTTGCAATTATTGAAGTAAGGAGTAAACACTGCTTAGCCTGCTCACCTCTTACCCCTGCATGCCAAGATTGCTGCTCTATATAAGCTATTTACAGAATGAAGGTCAGAGCAATGACCTTTACCCACTACTAGAAAACTGCTGGTGGAGAAGAAGGTAGCAGCAGGAGCCACATCACAAGCAATGAGAAGGAAGCCAATTGCTGCTCTTTCTTAGGAAAAATGTGAAAGGAGTCCAGCTGCAAATCATAACAAAAGCAAAAACAGCACCCACCGGAGAGAAATGAGAACTCTCATTGGCGAGTTTCACTAGGAGAAGAAGTCGCCACCAACTTTCATGGTAGGGAAGGACCCCTGAAAGTAGAGGTCTCCAACCTTGGTCCCTTTAAGGCTTGTGGGCTTCAACCCAGAGCTGAGCATGCTCAGAAAGAGAGTAGCAGTGCTGGGTGATGATGTCACAGGGCTCTGTGCGTGCTCAGAAAAAGAGTAGCGGCGGTGGGCAATGATGTCACAGGACCCTGTGCATGCTTAGAAAGAGTAGTGGTGCCAGGCGATGATGCCACAAGTCACGACTCATTGCCTGAAACTCGTCCGGACACTTGGTGCCTAAAAGTTTAGCCATCGCTGCTATAGCCTATTGCTTCAGAAAGTCAGTCAGCCCAAGCTGAGAAACTTGGGATTATATTTCATATAACAGTATAAACATATCGGTACTTTTCAAACTAGCTGTTTAATTTGGAATCTTCCCAGCTGTAGAGACCTGAAGTCACTGCTTGCCCTTATATATTCCAAAGAATATAAATTTGAAGTAATTATCACTGAGATAATAGAGATCACTTGATGTAATGTAGGTTTCATTCTAAATGTGAATAATAATAAGATGATGATGATGATGATGATGATGATGATGATGATGATGATGATGATGATGATGATGATGATGATGATGATGATGATTGGTAGCACAGTTGGCAAGATGTTTAGATTGGCCATTTTTATTATTTCTTCCTAAGGTTTTCCGGCAAAGGCAGATGCACTTTTTTCTATAACTGAGTGTTGATACTTTGAGACAGGAATTATTACTATTACTAGTATATTTTTATCCCACTTTTGATATATATAACTCAAGGTGACAAACAAACCTAAAATGCCCACCTCCTATTTTCTCCACAATAGCAAGCCTGTGTGGTGGGGTGGGGTGGATTTCATGTTTACGGCAGAACTCACAGTCTTCTGGTTTCTAAACCAGTATCTTAACCAAACTGTTCCTGCTGCTGTTGTTGTTGTTGTTGGACATTTGTAAGTCTGTGGGCCCAGAAAGAAATTACTATTAGTACTCCTTTCCAGATTGCCAAAATATTAAGGTATTTCAATATCTTAATAAATTTAATTGATATAATAAATATCATTTAGATAAAAACCCTGTAGGCATTCATCATAATCCTCTGATTGAAGTTCAACATTTAGAAGAAATCACTACTTTCAAGCAAATTCTGTAACTGGTCTATTTGGCATACATAGCACACCACTATTTCTGGTTCAGAACTGTAGAGAATTGTGATCTTTATGTAAAATAGTTGCCATCATATGCATCTGGCTTGCAAAGAGAACATGAATAATATTACAAGAATATGATGCAATTAGTATTCAGCTGAGATACAACAAATTCTTCAAAAAATCACAATACCATCACTAAATGTAGAGATCATGCAAAACTATCTGTTCAATTACCATCACTAGGCCAAAATCTAAAAACACTTTTAGCAACCATGAATGTATTATTCTTATTGTTCTTTATATCATTATTAGCCAAAAAGAAGTACTGATGGTTACACCATTGCCAAATAAATCACCAGAGATCATTAGAGCTAGTAACTGTAAAATTACAAAATCACAACAGCTCAATTGTTACAGACTGTTTTTTTAGATATCTTCAGTTTCAAAATACAGTCACAGACTTGTGCGGTCTACTGCCACTAATTGCTTGGGAATGATCCTCAAGTCACAAGAAAACTTTTAGCCATATTACAATCGGTTCTTCACCATCTGCATGATAATGGAGAACCAGAAAGAGACATTGAAACTACACCTTGAAATTTAGCACAGGAACATCAATGTTTATGTTTAGTAAGTTCTAGAGTGACTCCCATCTATGCCAAACTATAGCTCAGTACTACTGATGGTCGTGGAAACAAACCTGAACCTTCACTGATCTGATTTCCAGAATACCTGTGCATCAGATGCAAAATAGGCTACAAATTCCACTGATACACATCATGCAATGCAGGCTTTCCTAGAACTACATATGAAATTAGGTCTTCAGAAAGGATGTTCAGTCAAACAGGAACAGTACCTGATACCCCAACCCTGTATTATTAAACTACTGGTATACAGCTATTTGGATCTGAAGTGGAAAGGGTGTCTATGATTCAGAATGCATTTGCTGTTCTTCTTTTAAGAAGCTGCAGCCTTTCCTAGGCCAGCACACTAGCTGTGTGAGGTCAGGGAAACAGATGTTTGAGTTGCAGTGACCTTAAGGACTCTATCAGCATCGCTTTTGCTGAAGTACACTTCTTCCTGCCACTTTGGATCCAAATAACTTTACATCACAAATGAACAGAAACACTGTGAAGAAGAATGGAAGATGCTTGGCATTCCAGAGAAGTGGCAGTCCTTGCATTCTGAAATAGAGAACAAAAAATCAAAAACAAGGTAAAGCAAAATCAATTTGTCTAAAGACCTAAACTAGAACTGAGTTAGCACCACCAAAGGAGTATAGCATTTAATTATTATTGCGGAATCTTTATAAATACTGTTAGAAGTACATCATCTCAGAATATGGAAATTAAAATGTTAATCATCTTTATTATGTTATTGAGAATTCCTGTAGTGAATATGAAGGGGGAAATATAGTAAAATGTGATCCTAATTAATGATTAAGAAAAGGAATAGAACAGAAGCAGGACTTCTTTTAGGAATCCCACTAGGAAAATCAGATTAAGGTTTCTGCTATAATTAAGCAAAGTTAATGTTATTCATCTAAAATTCTTAGGCTCTTTTATAAAGAAAAACAGAGCCACAGTTAATTTTAAAGCACTGGAATGTCTAAATAGTGCTGCTCAGCTACTGAAGATTTAGATATTTAGATATGTGTTAGCTAAAAAAAAAATAACACAGAATCAGATCATCACATGAGACAGTACATCAGCTACTTCCAGAACCTTGGAACTTCTCGAACCTTGAAACTTATATGTACATTGAGAGCATATGCACCATAGACAAATGCCTTGTGTGTCCAATCACACTTGGTCAATAAATAATTCTATTCTATTCTATTCTATTCTATTCTATTCTATTCTATTCTATTCTATATGTTATCCACATCATATATGCAGTGACTGGGCTTTTCTGTCAGTGTGTTTTCTAATCTGAATTCTCAAGCGTTTTGGACATCAATTTTCAGATTTCCCAACCTGCTTACACTTTTACATATTCAAATTAACAATACACTTTCAAATGCCTCTTCATATTCATATTCATAAGCTAGACAGTAAACAATTAGCTAAGTGGTAAAACACATACTGATATACAAAAGGTTGTAGATTCAGACCTCAATATTTCCAGGGATAATCTCTGTCCTGAAGAACCGGAGAACAAGTGTCAATGCAGAAGTATCAAATTAGATGACCTTAATACTAATGAATGAAAAGGCAGTGTCTTTCCAATGATTTTGCTTTAACAGCAAGGAAGCCTGTCCCCTATCTCTAGAGCATGTCCTGTAAAAGCATCCATATTAGCTAACAGACACCATGGAAAGTCCTAGAAAAAGTCAATACATCAAATTCCCCTTGAGCATGAAACGTAGAGAGTCATTTCAGAAGAGTTAGACCTATTCATGGGGGAAAAAATCTTCATTTCTTCTGCAAGAATATCTATCACTTCCCTATTTCCACCAGGTTTTAGAACAGACATGGGACATTTGAAGATCCAATTGAGTTCAATTATTCCCATCAGGCTGCAAAGAAAGAAAGAAAGGCTTCTTCTGTCTAGCCTTTCATCCCATAAATACCTCATTTTCTGATCCAGGAGAAAAGGTTCAAATAAAGGAGTTTCTCATTCCAGATTCTCTTCTTCCAAAGCATGGGCAACAGTACGTTTGGGCTGGTGGGAATACAATGGACAGAGTGTAGCCAGTGATTACACACCTTACTATTCTGAGAAATAGTTCAGAAAAGGCTATTGACACCGAGTAAGAGATTTCATTGTACCACAACAAATTTGGGGCACAACTAATATTTGACACAGATGAGCTCAGGTTAGCATTAACATACAGCAATTAAGAAAGCTTTATGAAAATATCACATCCAAATTCAGAAAAGAGAATAATAGATCTTAAGCATGCTGATCAAGTATTCCTAAAACGATCCACATTGGTGGTTTCTGCAACCAGAGTCAGTGATTATGCGCCATGTTTACTTGGAAAGATTACTTTTTCCTGGCTGTTGGAGGGCAGCCATTGAGATCTTCTTGTTCTGTTACATTGTGCTCAGAACTGTCGTGAGAATAGTCTTTCATAGTGCTGTAGAAGACAGGGGTATTAAACTGTGTGGCAATTTCAGTTCTTTTCTGCTCGCATTTGCATAATTTTCTGAAGGCAGCTCTAAATTTTTGGGACATCAAGTTATAAATGACTGGATTAATAGCACTGTTCAGGTAAATGCAGAGTCTACAGAAGAGGACGAACCAGCTGTTCAGGTAGGGAGGGTCCATGAAAGAGTTGACCACCACTAAGGTACGGTATGGCATCCACAGGAGGGCAAAGAGGATCACCACCACCGCCAACATCTTGGTCACCTTTGGATTGCAAAGAGACAAAGAAAGCGATTTTACATCTTTGCTAGCAGATCTCAAGATTCTTATTACAGTGGAAGGAAAATTCACAAACACACAAATACAACAAAGTAGTTACAATATTTTTTTTAAAAAAAGACTAGAAATTGTGACTGCATAACATTTGACTACCATTCTGGTGATCAGAGCTCTATCATCTAAAAAGGAAGTAAAATTATTTTCTTTTAAACTTTCTTGACTATTCTTTGGATGGGGAAAGGTTAGATTTGCCCACCAGACCTAATCTACAGAATCTAATAGAATCTAAGTGTTCTATTTCATCTGCTGAACATATGTGTTCTTGCATAGGTGGGAGTAAAATTTTCCTCCAGTAATTTGGAGATCAGTGTACTGACTCTGGCAATGGGAAAAGCTCATCTGTGAGATGGATATAAAATGTTAGCAGAAACTGGCATTGGAGAATAGAATTCCAGTCAAACTCTTCCAAGCCAAAAGGGACTTGGGCTCAGATTGCTCTTGAGAGCATTATCAAAGATCTGTTGCCTCAACACTAGTGAGGCCTTCTTAAGGATGAGCATGGTTAAATATTGAACAGATTTTATATCTGAAACTATAATATGCTAATAAGTAATTATGTTGCAAGGTCAGTGATGCTAGAACGTTATTAATAAAAACTAATTTGTCCCAAAAAAAATTGAGGTGTCTGAGTTACACACAATACTCGATAGAGCTTACTCCAGTCTCCAAGTACAATAAAGTATTGGAAAGACACCTAGAGACTCACAACAAACTTCTTAAAAATGTCGAGTGCACTACTGCTAGAAAGATTGATTCATGGGGATTATGACTCTACATTGTGTATAACAGATGGCTAATTACATTTCATTTAAAGATATTCATTGCAGCCAGTGTATAATTGCTATCATTAACATTTCAAAATGGAATTTGCAAATCTGTGTGCTCTGGGAGAAATTATTCTTAATGCTACTTTCCACATTGTCAACCACTGAAAGGAAATGCTCAAATATTTCAATATCTTAATATGTTTACCAGAAAATCCATTAATTTTCCAAGAGTAAAGTTGGATAACTAGTTGAGTGATGGTGAATGATTTTTTTTAGGAAACTACCTCTTTTGTTTTATTTTAATTGATGATCAGTCACTTCTCTCTACATTAAAAGCAGAAGACTTGGGGGAATCAATCAGAAGTTTGAATTATAGGCAGGATAGCTGCATTAGAAGAAAAGAACCAAAATAAATTATTGAGTAATTTGGGAGGACACTAAAATCAGGACAAAAAATCAAGGAATTGTATCTTCCCAATATTTTATGATACTTTATGGAAGACCTTATGGAGAATTGGAGCAATCTGTACAGAGGCTTGTATGCAGTTTTGCCACCTCAATTTTTGACAAATATGGAAAGCTGCCTTTGGGTGTGAATTGAAACAGGAACAGATGAGCACAAACAGATGTGCATAAAAACATTACTGAATAACATCATGAGCAAGATCAGTAGAGAAGGTAGTGAGACTCATCAACATTGTCTCTGGGCATCAACCTCTCTCATAGGCATCTGCAGGAGGGCAAAAATCAAATGTGTCTAGTGACATTAATTCCACCCATAAATGGATTTTTGTGTGATGATGTAATGTAGGTATAAAATAAAATGATGCAAATAGAACTTCCAGCGGATAGTGCGGTGGCGAGGTAGCAGACTCGGGAGGCTCACAAGCTGAACTGCCTGACAGATAGTAGATCGAGTCGGTTGCATGCTTGGAACCAACTCTAAAGTTGCCCCGGAGAGGCAACGAAGGGAGAGGATGTTCCGCAGTCCCAGGGGAGGTGGTGACCATCCTGGGACTGGGAAGGAACCCCTCAAAAAAATTGCTATGCTGTGCTGTGGGCTTTGCAGCATTTAGCCGCAGTTGAGTCTGAAGCAAGAATGAAAGCAGCTTGGAAACAAGTCGCAAAAAAGCTGGCAATCAACCTGAGTCAGTTTTTCAAAATCCTATGCCAAAAGACTATGCTACCTGATTAAAAGGAATTTTAAAAAAGTTAACACCCCAAAGAGAAAAAAAATGGCAAATGAAAATGTAAGGGATTAATTATAAGAAAAGAAAAGAAAAAAGCTTTGGACTGAAATGAAGCGTCTAGAGGTGAAATGACTTTCCATCCAGATTAAAACTTAAAAGATATTGCTTCCATAACACAAGATTGTAAAATCTGTAAGATCTTGTTGGAAATACTTTAAAAAGAAGAAGAATTTGGTGGTGAAGTGAAAGTGGAAAGTGAGTGCCTGACTTTGACCTCAGATTGCAGCTGCGTTGTTGATCTCAGTGAGAAAGAATAATATTTGAACTTACAAAGAAATGAAACTCCAGGACTTGTTGCTAAGCAAAATATAAAGAGGGACAGTTATAAAAAATAAAAATGACAATAGAAATAATAAAATGTATGAACAAAATGATAATGACATTTATGGATTTAGAGAAAGCTAATTTTAATAAAATAGCGTAAAATAGATGAAATATGTACACAAAAGCCAAAGGGGGAAAATCCAAGTAAAGAAAAGACAGATGACTGCAGTATGGACAACAACTACACTGATAAACTGGAAGTAAGAGAAAGAAAATAACAAATTGCTGGAGAGACAGTGCACACCACTCTTAAAAGGAGAAGTGCAAATTTAGAGATGAAATGTTCCCAAATCTGGATGGCTCAAACACCCACAGCCATGTAGTTTTTGGTAGGATTGAGTAAGAGATTATTTAAAAAGGTAATGGTTCCCTTCGCACATGCGTGCTAGTTGGTCTGACTCTAGGGGCAGTGCTCATCTCTGTTTCTAAGCCGAAGAGTGCAACCCACAAAGTGCAACCCACAAAGGAGAGCCTGAGAGAATGACCGATCCCCACAACATTGATTGGAATGAGCCACGGAGAAAGGAAGAGACCCACCATAGAACAGTGCCTCCAAACTCCAGCCAAGAGAGATGTCTCAGAAGGATACCATGGACAATAGTATCAAAAGGAACTGAGCAACCAAGGATCACAAGGATGGATTACCGCCTCTGTCCCAGGTCTGACATATGTCATTCACAACCAAAGACAGCACAACCAAAGCTGCCTCCACATTACATCCTGGTCTGAAGTCTAACTGAAACGGGGCTAGATAATCCTTCAGGATTCTTAAATACTGTAGACTGATTACCTTCTCAACAACCTTTCCCAGAAACAGAAAACTGAAGACTGGTCAATAACTATTAACAACTGTTCAATCCTAGGAGGGCCTCTTGAAGAAGAAACACACTGCTGCCTCTTTCAAGGCAAGAGATAGCTGCCTCTCCTTCAGTGAGACTAATACCAATGTACGAATAAAACAAAATCTATATTTCCATTGAGATATACCACAGCTAATAAAAGTTAAAACCATTTTTAAAGTTAGATCAGATCAATTCAGACTTGCTTCTGTCTGAATATTAGATTACAAGATAGCTATATTTAAAAAGTACTAATAACACGACAATTACATAGATTACATATATTTAAGTCCTGATAATATAATTTCTCATTATTTCGACTTCTTAGTTTTATCAGTTTTTCTTTATCAGATCGAGTTTGCTATAAACCAAGATATATTTCATGGTTTTAATTGGCCATCCTAATAATGTGGAATTACAGTGTTTTTATAGTGTTTTATCATCACCTTTCAGACTTCAAAGTAGGCTTTCACTGTGATTTATTGTCCATCAGACCTTTCAGTGAACTAAAGGTGCCTGCCAGCTCCATCTTTCATTTGATTAGAGAGAAGGTCAATAGGGTTGTTTTATGCAACCCTTTCAAGCAATCCAGAATTGGCTCAGTTCAAGTCCTAATAGCTTTTGCCATCCAGAACTTTTGATCCATGTTCACAGAAACCTTAAAATGTCAAATTGAGTTCAAATGAAGCCCAATCAAGTTGTCTTAGGTTTGAACCAAACCTTGTCTAGTCCTACTTGTGTCTGATGCTTGACATTTACAAATGACCAGTGGTGCTTCAGTCACATAGCTGAGTGCAAGAATGGGCAACCAGTCCACTGGATTCAGCAATGTCCACAATTTTTGAACCCTTTTTGTCCTGGGTTGATGAATGGAAGGATTTTAAAAGACCACAGGGGTGTCCTAAACCAGCAACCTCCAACCTTTTGGACAACAGGAACCAGTTCTATGTAGAAACTGTGGACCGGAGTGGGTGTGGTTTCGTGTGCTGCCTGCATACTGTGGTTTGTGTGGCCCAGTTGCTGGCATGTCACAGAACAGTGTCAATCCATGGACCAGGGGTTGGGGACACCTGCCCTAAGCCATCCAGAGATTTAAGGCTGTCGTTGCACTCCTTAACTCTTTCATCCCAGTTGTTGCAATTTTCTAGGACTTCAGTCTCTCAATAGGATAAAAAGAAGTCAGAGGTTTAGTCCTAGAGAATTAGGCATCAATTTTGCAATCCTTAGGCAAAATGTTAAGGTTACACTATAATTATGTTGATTCCATGTTGATAGATTATGATTGATACATCTAATAATTTTGATACATTTGTATCTATTGGGATACATTATATATATTGCATGTTATGTTGTAACCCACTCATTTCACTGAAGCCACTCAAAAGCATTTATAATAAATAAACACATAAAATGCACGCCCACTCTGCAGCTAGAAAGAGTCTTGATTAGTATATTATATAAACTAGGATATTTCAGCTTCATACTTCTTAGCAGATAAAAACAAGAACAAAGTCCTAATCAACTCTCCTTTTTATTTACAGACTCTCCTTGAGTTAAAAGTAAAGGTGTTCTACCTGTAGGGAATTTAAAATAATGAGACATGACTAGCCTAAGACTATGAATTGTGCCTTTATGAAGCCATGATTTGAATAGAGATTTTTGATCTGTGTATTATTAATTCTTCAATGTCAGGGTTTTGACATGCATATTCCAAGACTATGGCTTACTTTACTTTAGCAATGACTTTTTTAGAATTCACAGTGAAAATGGAAATCTCCATGATAGAAATGAAATGGCCTAGTCTCTGCATTGAACTACTGCTTTGATAATAATAGATAGATTTAGATTTTTAGATTTTATTAGATTTTTATACCGCCCTTTTCCTCGAAGGGACTCAGGGCTGTGTACAGTCATATAAAAACATTTACAAGACAAGTACAACAAAACACAACACTTTAAAAACATATAAAACAATTAGATTGGTGGCTGTTTTTGACTCAAATATAAAACCAATTTAAAATCGAAATATAATTTAAAATTTATAACATTTGGTCGAAGGGAGAAGTGCGAATTAGGCCAACCCGGCCAGGGTAAATAGGTGGGTCTTTAACACCCGATGGAAAGCACGGAGGTCTGTAATCGTTCTAATCTCTGGGGAGAGGTCGTTCCAGAGGGTGGGAGCCGCCACAGAGAAGGCTCTCCCCGTGGGGGTCGCCAGCCGACATTGTCTGGCCGATGGCACCCAGAGGAGGCCCTCTCTGTGAGAACGCACCGGTTGGTGGGAGGTATTGGCTGGCAGAATGCGGTCCTGGGATGAGATCTGGGCCAGGAGCTTTTCAAAGTTTCAGTTGTCCAATTAGTTTGGCAATCATGGATGATTCCACTGGAGGCCATCTAGGAAGGTGGTTAGGGAAAACGTCTGAGGTCGAAGTAACCGGCGCGTCGTTGTCGTAAAAAACTCGGCGTAGAAAAAGTTCCCATGTGTTGGCAGAGATGGAATGAGTGAGCCTACTGGTTAGCCTCCTATTTAACAGACTTCAGAAGTCTCGAGGATTGTTGGATTTTGTGGTCTCCACTAATACATTCTACCTTAGCCAGTGCCAGTCTTGCTTGGCTCTTAAAAGGGCTAACTTGTATGCCTTCTTAGCCTCGAAATACGCGGGGGGGGCAACCGTTGAAGAACTTGTTCATTTGTAGACAAAGTATATAGATCTCATATGATTCCTAGCTTGTTTACACTGTAGGTTGAACCAAGGGGCTCTCTTCCTCAGGGTGACTTGACCAGGAATAAGAGTCGGAGGCTGGAAGGAGGCTATAAGACTGCTTAGACATTCATTGAAGGCGGTCAATAGTACACCGGGTGTAGCATTCAAGGCTGAAAAGGTATTGGCTGCTTCTTGATAATAAAAACTTGTGTGGAAAAGGTTCATGGATTCTGACCATTTCTGCAACATCGGGGCACCTCTGGAATTAGAGTCTATTAAAACAATGTGGGTGGAATGGTCTTGAGGTCTATATAACCTTGCAAACGTAATAAGAGGGAGATGATCACTAAGAATCTTGCCATCTACTTTGAAGGAAGAAATATATGGCAAAAAGGCTCTCGAAACCAAGGTATAGTCTATTGTGCTATTACCATTTTTAGCCAAATGGGTAAATTCACCAGGAACATCCGGGGCATATCTGTCATGGATGGGGAAAAGGTCTAGTTTAATGGTAAGGAGCGCTAGACAAGTTCCCGCTTTGTCAACTTTCAAATAATTAATATATTTAATCCAAACCTTTCTAGGTTTTTTACATATCTGTTAGGCATGGTAAAATTTATCCTCTTGTTATTTACATTTCCAACATAATCCCGAAGTACCTTTATACATTCTAAACAATTGTCCTGGTAACATATACAAATAAAAGCTCATTTTATAAAAAATATCTTTAAGATAGTAACATAATGTAAATTTCAATCCCTTCAACCACATATTCTACTTTCTATTTACATCTTGTAACCAAAATTTCTAGCCCATTTTATCATACATTCTTTCACTTGCTCTTGTTTCAAATTTCAATAGAAATGTATACATACTAGAAACAAAATGTTCATCATTTGTGTACATTGTTCTATTTCAAACTCAATCTTACAATGCTCAAAACCAGAAGTTCTTTTAAATATTTTAAATCTTTCTAGTAATTGATTATAAGATCATTGATAAGTGCATCCTTCTGATGTCAACTCTTCTCTTGATTTAATTTTGTATTCTCTTTGATAATATTCTAATATGCCACAATAAGTTATCCATTTGTGTTACTTAATATTTGCCTTCTATAGGAGTCGCACAGGTATTTTTGGGCACAGTATGTTTGTTTCATATTTTCAGTATGGTATATCTAACAAAATGATTTTAAAAATCTACATTTACCTTAGATTTATTGTACCATAAATATGCCACCCAAATTTCAGCTCATGTTCTTCTAAGCTCCAAAAGCCTTTTAATCCTCAGCAACATCCACTCTTTCATTTAAACTCAATAGCAAGCTGCAAAATATAATTTCGAATCAGGTAATCCTAATCCTCCTTTTTTTTACATTTTATAAGACTTTATATTTAATACACAGGTTTTTTTTCTTGCCACACAAATTTAGACATATCTTTCTGCCATTGTTTAATTGGTATATCAGTTTGTTAAAATGGTATTGTCTGAAGCAAAAATAACATTCTGGGGAAATCATTCATCTTAATCACAGAAATTCTCTGCAGAAATGACAATTGTGTTTTCTCTCTTCTTAATGCATCTTTTTAAATTTCATTCCATGGATTTCCAGTAAGATGGCAACGCAGATGACTTTATTAATCTGAGCACCATCTGATAATTTTAAATTTTATACCATAAATATTTGGCAGCTTTTTTTAATATAAGCACACAGCATTAGTATCAGCTGTGGTTTGACTGTGACAAGCTAAGTTTACTGATGAAATATGGAATGCCGATGATAACAAAGAATGTAAACTAAAGGTGAAACTCCAAGCATCTTATCTCACAAAACCTATTTTAGCTATCCTAACCATAATACAGGCAAACAGTTAGTAAAGATGAGAGTACTTACTGCAAGAAGATAGAAGAATGATTAAGAACATAATGAGAAGGAGGGCTGTTGTTTTTATTTAAATACTTTAAACATTCATCACAAAAGATGGCTATCATCCAGACTGGAATAGCAGAAGATTATAAAGAGGGATGAAGTCAAGATTTTTTCCCCCTCTTCAACAACATCCTCAGCTAACTCTTCTTTAGGTAATGGCTCAGTTATTTCAAATGAAGGCGCTGTATCATCTCATGACTGGTCATTAGAATCTCACTTTGTGTTTACCAGAGAGACAGAAACAGAAGCAAACCTAGCCAAAGCATTTGCCTTCATGGATCATTAGTCTTAGGTATTGACAACAAATGACATTCCCATAGAAAGTAACTGGGAAATGAGGAGGTTGAGTATATAAATGACTCTCCAACTTCACGGTTAACAATTGGAAAATCTAATGCAGGCGTCCCCAACCCCTGGTCTGCGGACCACTGCTGGTCCGCAGTTAGGAACCGGTCTGTACAGCTGGAAGTGAGCTGAAGGCGCATCTTCCACCTCTAGGCATGTGGTGAGTCTGCAGAGATTGAGGCTATGGCGGGAGGGCAGTGAGCCAGAAGCCATCTTGCCCAGTGCAAAGGTTCCTTGCCAGCTGCCCTTGCAACAGGCTTGCGAGTCCTTCCTCCTCTTCCTATCTCTACTTCTTTCTCCTCCTATTCTTTCTGCTCCTGCTTTCTCTTCCTTCTAATTCCTCTTCAACCTCCTCTTTTTCTTTCTCCTCTCCCCCTCCCTGCACTCCAATCCAGCTTGCACTCCTTGCACAGCTCTCCAAATTTGCAAACTAAGCGCACACCAACCCTGCTTGCAACCGGGAAAAGGGCAGGGCAGGAAGAAGTGTACCTTTTCCAATGCTGCTGAGCTCCTGCAGTACTGAGTTGGTTTGGACTCTCTCTCTCTTTTTTGGAATGGTTTTCTCTGCATTTCTTTAACATGTTGGGTCTTTGGCTTGCTTTGCTGGAAGGCTGAGTTAGGATTGGCTCTTCTCTTCTCCCCTCGTCCAGTAAAAGGTTCTCTTTGTGTTCTAGTTTTCCTCCAGAACAGAACAAGAAAGCCTCTTCCCATGAAGGATTTTCGATTTCTTTATTCCTTCCCCTCCTCCGGTCCATGGAAAAATTGTCTTCCATGAAACGGGTCCCTGGTGCCAAAAGGTTGGGGACCACTGATCTAATGTATAATTAAGATCAGGTTTGCTAATGTTAATGTACTGTATATATTTAGCAAATAACAACAAGATCTAAACAGACTAGCCTACCCTTGGGTGCAGGACACCCCCACAATGAAATGCTTTTTAGCAGAGACCCACCACAAACATTGATGCAAATGATGCTTAAAACAATAAATAGAAAAGAGCATAAGCAGAAGATATCCTAGTGGAGTACCTACCAGCTACACTAGCTGATATTCCTAATCTTTAAGGAAAGGAAATAGAAATAAAACTGGGAAACAGAAAACAAAAGCACAAGAAAAGGAAGGTGTTAAACTAAGAAAATAGGCTAATATAAAAGGCAATCAATTTAGGAAGAATAACAACATTAAAAACCAGAAGACTCATAGTCAAGAAAAGTAAAAACATTAAAAACCGGAAGGCTCACAGGTTAACAAGGAAATTCAAGTTAAACAAATAACAAGGCATCATGGGACAGGAGGCTGGACTAGAGAAACCTCTGCTGAACTTTGTGTGAACTCCCAGGCAACAACATCCACCTTTGTGTGAGGTCGACATTCCCTGATAGCTTGTATCAATGAATCAATAAACTAAGATCTGTTTGAAGAACTATGTTTTGGTTGGTCCTTCAAGATTGCAGGAATGCCTTGACAATAATCATATGCAAAAGCCCTTCTTATAGCTTATATATATTCTAAACTGTCCATCTCCCTCAAAGAGTTTTGCTACAGCTCCATTAAGAATAATGTGTGCTTTCTGTAAAGTATAAATTCATTTTATCTACTGTGTACAATTTGATCCAAAATTTAAATAAGAAAGTCCAGTTCAAATAGTCAAAAGCTTTCTCTGCATTAAAAAAAATCGATGCAACTTCTTTCTCATTATGCTGCTCAAAATATTCTTAAATATTTAGTGCAGTTTTGAAATTATCTTTTAATTTAGGTAAAAACTCATATTGAACTTCAATAACAAGGTCTTCCAAAATCATTTTCAATCTATTAGCTAGGATCATTGTGAAAAACTTATCATCACTATTCAAAATGATATTGGTCTATAATTTCTTATTAAAGTCAAACATTGTCCTTTTTTAGATTCTAGTGCTGTATTAGCTTCCCTCCAGGACTCTGGCATCTTTCTTCTCTGTAAAATATTTTGGTCAATTTTAGAATGCAGGTAGATGAATTTCCTTACTGTTTCGATGGTTTCATTGTTGATCTACACTCTGACCTGTGTGTCCTCTGTGGTGTTATTATCTTTGTTTTCTTGATGATGCAGTACAAATTTTTCACTTTCATCTTTGACTCTCATCGCATTTATCTGTGTGAAATTCCATGCATATTTCTGCATTCAATTCCTTCTTGCCATCAACTATTAACTGTGTTTACTACTACATAGGCCCTGTATATCCAAACATGATATAAAAATATAGATCATTCATGAGTGAACTTATACATCTTTAGTTTTGTCTTACTTTCAACAATGTGTCTGTCCAAAGTTGGGATAAGTTGGTTCATGATTGAAATAGCATTGAGAAACATAAAAGAACTAAGTAGCACTTCCGCCCCCATCCAGGCTCCTTTCTCACCCACAGCATGCACCTTTCTCTTGCTGGCAGCACTGGCTTGGGGAAGGGGGGAGCCGACTGAGCAGCTCCACGTGCTGTCAGCGGGTGGCTTGGCTTGGCGGGTGTGCATGGGGGGAGGAAGAGTAGCATCTTCCAATACTAGTCGCTGAACCCAGGGAGGAGGCAGCGAGCGTTTCTAGTGGGGATGCAACGCTGGGGGGAGGGCAACCTGCCTTGGAAGACTAATTTTATAAATGCATGAAACGCAAGACAGCTAAATCACTTGCAACCTAATCCGACGCATTTGGGCTGCAGGAGCAACAGAAATCGAAAGCAGCACCCTCCCCCACTTCACTTGAATGTGAAACCCTTAAGAATGCCCTGGGTTCATCTTGCAGCGGCGGGTAAATCTTGCAGCAGCTTGAAACATTACATTTCCCAAAGAGCTCTCTGCTCTCACCCAGGGAACCTCTGAAAATTTCAGTGTTCCTTCGCCAGTCCAGGGGGCAAAGCTCCGCAGCCATAGAAGGGCTGGGAGGGGCTGAGCATGCCCATTCTGAGGAAATGAGCGATGGTTTCTGAGGCAATGGCAGCACCAGTCCTGCCTGTGAGGAAATGTCTGCCAATAAAAATTATTAATTCAAGCCCAGGCGGCCCACCCAGATTTTCCAGCAGCCCACCAGTGGGCAGGGGCCCACAGGTTGGTGACCACTGAACTAAACCATTCATATGATACAGGAAAAAACAGTTCAAGGGATTATCCAAAGATCTAATATGTATACTTAACAAAATAAAATAAAGATATCATGCTGAATAAATAAGATGAAATGCTATATGACAGTGGTTCTCAATCTTTTTTTTTTTACCATGAACCCCCTTTAAATATCTTTTGTGGCCATGGACTATAGTCATGGTGTCCCAAGACTTAACTCAATATTTAAATTAAAACATTTATTCAAGCCTTCATGGATCCCGTGACAGCAATGTGGCCCTCCCAGGGATCCACGGACCACAGATTGAGAACTATGGCTATATGATGGCTACCATGCATCACATTTTTATAGTCCACACTCTTGCAAAAGTATAAAAATACCTTGGAATCACACTATTCAAGATCTTTCTCACCATTTCTGTTTCCAAAATATAGAACATTATAACCACAAAATAGCCATGTCTTATTTATTTTAGCATACATATTGTTTCACAGTTTGGATTCTATCCATTACGAGAAATCCATGTGAGGTCTATTTAATATTCTTGTTTCAAAGGTATGGAACACATTCAAAAAAATAGTGACATGCCAACACAATTCAACAAGCCTCACTGAACTACAGTAGCTCCAAGAGAAAAATATCCATTTAAAATCAAACATATATTTCAACATAGCAAACCATCACTAGAAATTCAAAACTCTCACTAAAATTACATCAGGCCACACTTTTCAAACAACAAACCAATTTCTTTAAGACTGTCAACTAAACTTTGAAGTGTTTAACCATGCCAAATGAGTTTTTGTGCTTTTGAAACAAAATTTAGGCTGTAGTGTCCATAGCAGAATTTAAAAAGAGAAAAAATAATAAGACCAATGACTTGTAGTTAGAAGTGATGTCGCATTTATTTCTCACTCAGATCATGCATGCCCAAATGATTATTAATTTCAAATTATAAATTTGTAGATTTACTTAACCCTAGTAAATGTAAAAGCTCCTTCAAGTTGAGTTCATAACTACCATATGTAGTTTTCTTTGAACAATATGGAAGTGGTTTACCACCACATTTTCCCAAAAAAGTTAAAAGTCTATTTTGATCTGAACTATTTTGATACTGATGATTGCATGGGTTTGGGCATGTTTTGAAGGTATCCTGCCAATGCCATTTTCTACCTTGAAGATATTAAGGTGAAATAAAAAAAACAAAACACAACACTAATTAATAGAAACTATCTCATTTTGAAAACCAGAAGATGGCTAACCTGGATACAGAACTAGAAGAGTAAACAAGACTTGTTCCTTCCCACTGATATAAAAATGTTTCTTCTATCAAACATTTCTATCAACATAGTTTCATTTGACTAGATTTTGATCATCATAAAATATATCTGCCGGTAAAATAAACTAATACAGCTAAGAAGAGTCAGAGTGCTACCAAATAGGATCATAATCAAAGCTGATGCTTGTTACAAAGTAGCATTAATAAACTCAATAACCCATTTTTTTCATAATGAATCCTTTCCTCAAAGGAAAAAATATAGTGAATTCCTAGATTTGGCTAAAGAACATTTTTGGAGGGGTTTGTCTTGCTTCTCCTCCGCACTCTCTGCACCCTTTGAACACTAACCACTAAGGACCCTTTAGCAACCATTTGCACCTTTTCCAGAGCCATTAACACCTCACTGGAAGCCTCTTTTCCTATGGAGGCCTTAAAGGGATATGCTAGGAAGTAAAGGAAAAGTCTGACCTCATTGTATGACTTTATTAAAGAACAGCAGATGTAAGGTCAGTTTACACATTCCAGCTTTCCTATGCCTATGAGAAAAAAATATATACAGCAGGTATGCTGAAAGATGGTATACGTATCAGTTTTCAAGTTACACCCTCAACAATGCTTTTTCAGTGGAGTGTATGGATGCAATTACATATTTTATGTGGTAAAAAAGTAAAAATATACAACATGTGTAAAAAGGTCTTTAGTCAAAGAAAATCCTTAGGTCTCTCACACTGAGAAAGTGTAACTGTTAATTTGTTTCTACCACTTTGGGTAATAGAGCTTTGTATTCTAGCTTATTTGTATTGCTGTATTGCATTTTTCCAGGACACTGTTTTGCACAAGGAGCTCGCTTTGGCTGTGAGAATTTAATAGAACTAATAGAAGGACAAACAAACTACTTAAAATTAATACTAAGAATGCCAACCACTTAAAAATAAATAACCACACCATGGTTATAATAACCAATAACCAAAAACAAAGTACCACACCATGATTAAAAATACATACGAGAAACAAACTAGCCAGTTGAATTCTTTACATGGGTCCTGGTTGTGCGTGGCTTCATCTTCTCAAACTTCTCAACTATTCTCCTGGAAAGTGACAAAACTACTGGGATGGCGACTGACCCCCAAGCAGGAGCAGCAGCAGATAAAGGAGTAATGGATGCTGCACAATGGTGTCAGGATGCGATAAAGTATGAAGTATGCAATTTAATTACAACAGTGTTGCAGCTAATGCAACAGATACAGAAACCTGCGTAGCCACTGGCTCCACTTGCATTGCCCTCACCAGCAGTTCCACTGGTGCAATCATGGGAGAATTTGCAGAAAAGCCATGGGTTTATTGGAAAGATTTGGAGGAGAATCAGAGATAATAAGAGCCTTCATAGCACAGTGTGAGTTGTTTATGGGAACTCTAGTGGCTGAATTCCCAACTGACCACTTGAGAGTATTATTCGTCTTCAATATGTTAACAGTGTCAGCACTTCAATGGCATCTCCGATCATCAGGAACAATGACCCAATTATGGATGATAACCAGAACTTCATGGGCAACATCAAAGGTCACTTCAGAGACCCAATAACAGGTGTAACAGACACCTGTCAGATCCACTAGCTTAAAAAGGGTAACTGAAGAGTCTGACTGTATACTTTTGAGTTTAAATTGATAGCAGGAGATCTGACTTAGAATAAAACAGATTTAATTGCACAGTTTAGACACAAGCAGAATACCCAAATTAGTGTCAATCTGATAAGAAGTTCCACAAAATTTAGATCAGCTTTGCATGGTCATCTACTCATGCCTAGACTAAATTTGATGCCAGTTCGGGCAACAGAAAGAACCAAACTCAAATAGCAATAGCAATAGCACTTAGACTTATATACCATTTCACAGTGCTTTAGCCCTCTCTAAATGGTTTACAGAGTCAGCATATTGTCCTCAACGATCTGGGTCCTCGGTTTACCGACTTTGGAATGGTGGAAGGCTGAGTCAACCTTGACCTGGTGAGAATTGAACTGCCGACTGCTGGCAACTGGCAGTCAACAGAATTAGCCTGCAATACTGCATTCAGACCACTGTGCCACCACGGCTCTTAATTTTCTCTATTCGGTCTTCTCCCTACACTCATGCTGGTGGAGAACAAGACAAAGAGGAAGGAGTACATGACAAAAGGAGGGGCAAGAAGAAAAGCAATGGTTGAAGAAAGACAGAGATCCAGAGACTTAGCACTCTGCTTTTACTTCAGAGAATTTGGGCATATGGTAAGAAGCTGCCCTACCAGAGGACTCCTAAGAGGAGAAATACCATCTGGCCAAGGTGTGAGAGTATGATACTAAATACATTCATCTAGGTGACCATCTTAACTAGGGCTAATTTTGGGGGTAGAGCTTATATTACGAGCATCCTGAAAAATCATGCTAGGGCTTATTTTCCACAGTTGGGTTTTATTTTCGGGAAAACAGGGTAGCAACAGTCAAAACCCTACAAATGCCTACAATAAGTCTTGTTACTCTCATGCAAGTGAAAACGATAGATGGTCAATTCTTATGAGCTAGTTTGATTACCAAGAACACAGTTCCACTGCAGATAGCAATAGCACAACATGCAGAACTGTTGCCTCTTTATGTCATATAACACCTTCACATCCAAATTGTCAGATATGGATCAGAATGGCTGAAACTCCACAAACTGCAATAAATTGGGAGACAGGGACACTATCTTTTACCACCCCAGCTTGCCAGTTTCACCATTTTCAGCCAGCTGGCCCTTTGCACCAAGCAGCAGACAACTTTAAGTGGGAAGATGCATAATTACTGGCTAAGTACAAAGGCTTTGTAGATGCATTCAGGGAAGAAGAAGAAGCCCTTCCATCATATAGAAACTGCGATTGTGGATTAATTTGGTATCAGGGACTAAATTCCCTGCCGAGACAGCCACATCGGCTAAGGAACTGTCAATTTTAAAACAGTATTTAGATTCTAATCTGCAAAAAAGCTTTATCAGACCTTCAAAGTCACCCATTTCAGCACCTACTTTCTTTGTTCCTAAGAAATAAGATCCCAATTCCATAAATCCAAAGAGCGAGTTGCTGCTGAGGACTGTCCATGACTACAAAACCCTTATTACTGTTATGGTGAGGGACCATTATCCAATGCCACTCATATTGGAGCAATTGGATTGATTGCAAAGAACATACATCTTTGCTAAATTGAACTTTTAAAATTCATATAATCTCATCAAAGAGGGCTATGAATTCTTAATTGCATTTGACACCAGGTAGGCATATTTGAAGACAACATAATGCTGCTCAGACTAGCTAAGTGCAGAGCAGTGTTTTTTTAGATTTAAGAAACTTACTTTTTCTGATATTATTGGCAAATTTGTGGTGGTTTATCTGGATTGCATCCTAATCTACTATGAATATGAAAAAAATGCATGACAACTGCGTGTAGGAGGTCTTGAATAGATTGAGGAAAGCCACCTCATTGCTAATTTAGAAAAATGTGTATTTGATATGAAGCAGCTAGATATCTGGGATTACCATATTTCCAAAGATGGAATCCAAATGTTTCCCCAGAAAAGTCACACAGTGGTCTGAAGTCAGGTCCCCTGTAATGCAAAGAATGTTCAGAGGCTTTTAGCTTTGTAAAATTTATAGAAAGTTTATTCCAAAGTTTACACTTAATATTTAACTTCTAATTCAGCTTCTATAAAAGGGAGTGAAATTTACTTGGAATAATATCCAGCAGGTGGCATTTGAAGGGTTTAAGCACGTCTTTGCACAACAGCTCCTTCTTCAACATTCCAATCCAAGACAATGTGTCCAGACTGACACCTCCAATGTGGCTATTGTATCAGTATTGCTGCAGTAGGCCATGGAGGCTTGTGCGTTTTACTCCAGAGGACTAACTTCCCTAGCAACAAAGTATGACATTTTAACAAAGAACTATTAGCAGTGAAAGCAGGTTTTGACCAACAATGTGATGACTCTCCCGGATGCTTTCCCAGATATCTCTCTAGATGTCAGCTCAGAGGAGGATGAACCAGTTCCAGGCACTTCTGAAGGGGCGTTGGTCAATGGCTCCAAGCAGCAAGACAGACCTCAGGCTTCAGACGGAAAGCATGCAACTGCAGCATATCAGCAATGAGGAAGAAGAACTGCCTTCTGCACATGATCCGAGAACACGCAGGGCAGAGAAAAGGCAGGAGCAGTGAAGGCCAATATGTCCTGGCCTCAAAAATTTTGATGTCAGATGCACTGTCCTGTAAACTCAAGTAGTCACAAATGCCCCATGCCCTGATTACAGCAAGCATTTTACAACCTTCTAATTTCCAGTACGTATGCATGCAAGTGACTATCACGCTATTGGGAGTTGAAGTCCACAAGTCATAAAAGGGCCATAGTTCCCCACCCCTGGTATACATGAACAATGTGTTATAAAAGTTACAATCTATTTCTACTTCTTTTCGTAGCTACATCAATTACTGTGTCAGTCCATCTCCCTTGCTTGATTAAAATTAAGATCTACACCCAATTACCTGGATAAAGTTCTATTGAACTCTGTATTATAATATTTATATCCAAATAATGTATGGATGATCATGGTGTGTGTGTGTGTGTACTATTGATAAACAACTTTTTTATATTGAGAAATTATTTAATTAGATTTGATTTGAGTGGATCTTCAGGGAGGGTAGCAATTACAAATGAAAGATCGATGAGTTGCTGCTTCCCATAAGGCAAACACTTTTCTAAATATAAGATTAGATATGATCAACCTCTGCATAAATTTCTAAAATGAGACGTGGCACCTTATGTATGTTACCGTGTTTCCCCGAAAATAAGACACTGTCTTATATTAATTTTTGCACCCAAAGATGCGCTAGGTCTTATTTTCAGGGGTTGTCTTATTTTTCCACCGAGGCCACCCAGAACCGGAAGTTCGAGGCCTTATTATCGGGGAGGTCTTATTTTCGAGAGATGCCTTATATAACAGCGAGAGGCAAAACTATAAGTAGATCTTATTTTCAGAGGATGTCTTACTTTCAGAGAGACAGGGTAGTCCTCAAATTATGAGCACAATTGGGACCAGAATTTCTATTGCTAACCAAGATGGTTAAGTGAGTTGCAACTGATTTTACAAGCTTTTTTGCCATGATTGTTAAATGAATAACTGCAGTTAAATGAATCATGCAGTTGTTAAAAGAATCCAAGAGTCCGGTTGATTTTATCAGAAGTCAAAAGGGAAGATTGCAAATTATAGTTGCAAAATGATTGGTTGTAAATGAAGGACTACTTGTACCAATGTGTTTACTAAAGTGTATCCCAAACAAGGAGAGGCATAAAAGAATAAATCAATGTGTGGAAACAAAAATGCTACACTAGCAGGGAAGTTTCAGTAAAGGCAAGGGTCAATAAGATTGCATGAGATGAATACGAGAAAACAGAATTGCAAAATGAGTTTATTTTTATTTTACTGAATGGAATAAGTTCCAAAATTCTGCAGATCATGCCAGGACATGGAATGTATTAAAATATAGTATGTGTGCCGGAATACTTCTTCTCTTGAGAAACTTTTCAAAAGAATAATAAGTCCTGTAACAACTGATGTCATAGAAACAGAGCGGTGCAGTATATGAAACGAATAAAAACACTGTATGTGTTGTTTCCATATCTGTGTAAGAACCACATGTAAGAAGGACAGATTTGGAAGAGATGACAGCTGGAATAAAATTAGAGGCAGAACCTCTAACAGTGTGAAGTATGTGCATCTCATTATTTTGTTAGCTGAAATTAAGGACTTAGAAAAGTTCGTTATGAAAAAATAAATGGAAAATGGAAAACATTTTAAAAAATAACCACCAAGAGGAGAAAGACAAACTCGTGCTTAGTGATTTTATAGTTGATTGTTGAAGATGTGAAGGTAGGAAATAGCTTTGTATTATTGGCACCAATTATAGATAAAGATAGACGATGTGCAAAGAAATTAACTGTAAGTAGGATGGGAACAGCAAATTTAGACAAGATTGTGAAACAGAGGGCTATTTCTATAATAATACAATAATAGTATCACAGTGGCAAACATATAGTATTTCAGTGGTAGATGTGTAGATAGTTAAACAATGAAGAAGACAAGACAGAAACTTCAAATTAGGACAAGTTACCACGTACCAAAGAATCAATCAAATAGAAGCAGAATGAACCAACTTTAAACTTTTATTAAGTCACTAGCTTTTTGTACCTGGGCTCCGCCATGGGTTTTGTATAATTCTGTGGATGTCGCCTACCCATCAAAGCCTTCTCCCTCACGCGGCCTCCCCCACCCAGCTGAGGTTTCTCCCGCCGGCTTTGGCCTCTCCCGCTCATGCCGCTGGCATGGAGAAGTAGAGGCCTTCAGTGCCTCCTGCACCAGTGGAGGCTTCTCCCACTGGCTTCGGCCTCTCCCACCCAGGCCACTGGAATGCAGAAACAGAGGCCTCCGGCGCCTCCCCCACAGTGGAGGCTTCTCCCGCCAGTGGAGAATGTGAGGGGGCTGAATTGGGGCTCTGGAGATGTGGGGGAGGTGAGAGGGCCGGATCGGTGCTCTGAAGATGTGGGGCAGGTGAGTGGGCCAGGTCAACGCTCCGGAGGCGTGCGGGAGGCGAATGGGCCGGATCGGTGCTCCAGAAGTGGGGGGGAAGCAAGCGGACTGGATCAGTGCTCTGGAGGTGCTGGAAAGATGAGCGAGCTGGATCTGCATTCCAGAGGCATGGGGGAGGCGAGTGGGCAGGTCGGCGCTCTGGAGGTGTGGGGGAGGCGAACAGGCCAAATAGCTACTTCAGAGGCATGAGGGAAGCAAACGGGCCGTATCGGCACTCCAGAGGCATGGGGGAGGCCAGCGGGTCAAATCGCCACTCTGGAGATGTGGGGGAGGCAAGCAGGCCAGATCAGCACTTCGGAGGTGTGAGGAAGGTGAACGGTCATGCGCATTTGGCAACAGTGTGGTAAACGCCAGAGATCCAAGTTTATTTATCTATTATTTAGACTTATATACTGCTTTTAACAGTGCTTTACAACATTCTCTAAGCAATTTACACAGTCAGCATATTGCCCTCAACAATCTGAGTTCTCATTTTACTGACCTCAAAAGGATGGAAGGCTGAGTCACCCTTGAGCCAGTGAGAATCGAACTGCTGAACTTGATGGCTAATGGCAGACTGCACCTTCCTGGCTCTTATGCGTACGCACGCACGCAAGTTAGTGCATGAACAGTTGTCTTTGTCGAAAAAATGTTAATAACTTGGTTAAACATTAATATTTTAAAAAATCCTTTCTTAGT